>JANHZT010005609.1:306570-320274 GCA_032468215.1 Stegonotus admiraltiensis
CTACTTATTTGACCTGAAATGGTAAAATAACAATTATATTCTGTACAGTGAAACCTCAGTGTATAAGACCATTTGGTGGCAAGACATGTCTTTTAAGGCCAAATATTTGTTAAACTGATTGAAATTTACTTCATATTGCCCTTATTTATGTTTTTATATCATTTGCATTAGTATACATAACATTTACATCAACAAATGACATAAATTGATGCAAGTGATATTAACCTTTTGTCATTGCCTAAATCTCACAAATAACATCAATTGTCTGAACAAACTTTGAAAAAAACTGACCTCTGATATTTCAGGGGTGAAGTCTGAATGCAAATTTCTTGTTGCTGAAGTCCATTAATTGGAGTTCCATTAAATTGAGGTTTTGCTCTACTGATAACTTCAGTGATTTGGAGCCAAGTTATGTGTCAAGACTTATTGTCTAAATCAGTGTCTTTCCATTAAACTTCAATAACCCTGCCTCTGTGGCTTTTATTTTTTGTAGGATGGTGTGTGGGATGGCAACCTTTCAACTTATTTTGACATGAACGTCTATCTAGATATAATTTTGAAGACTGTTCTGCTCAAAGCTGGAGAAAGGAGGGTTATATTTTCTTCATTTGATGCAGATATATGCACAATGTGAGTTTAATTAAAATATTTTTAAGGGCCATTTCAATGAAGTAGTTTTATCTTAGAAATGTTTTATGTCAGTAGGATTTAAAATACTGTATAACTAGAAGATTCACATCCCGCCCCCCCAAATGCTAATAGAAACAGACATGGACGAACAATCCTCATGTTACTATGCTTGAAATCTCTAAGCCAGGGAATAAGGGTATCTATTGCAGCATCGAGTATTCCAAATTAATAGCCAGCCTGCCCAAAGGTAATGGGGAATGTACTCCAGCAATTGTTGACGGGCCACAAAATCCACAGTTCCTATTCTTAAAGAATATGAAATATTTTGAATCCCTCTTCTAAAGTAAAAAGTATTACCAAAATCCAGCAAAGTTATACATACGGGAAATGTTACCTAAATGTTTTTGAACAATGAAATTATATTTTTAAGAGCCCAAATGAAAAGGTTACAATAGACTAGTGGTATTTTAAACTGAATATTTCAATTCAAAGGAAACTCCTGTCAAAGATAACATTTCCTACATGTATAACTTTGCTGGATTTTGGTAATACATTTTACTTTAAAAGAGGGATTCAGAATATTTCATATTCTTTAGGAATAGCAAGTGAGGATTTTATGGTCCTTCAACAATTGCTGGAGTACATTCCCCATTATTTTTGGGCAGCTGGCTTTACTAAGGTGATGGTCATAACTTCACTCTAATTTTCTTACACCTTGTAGGATACTCCATAGTCATTTCTATGTATATAAGTGATATTGTTTTAAATTTTCTAAATTAAGAAAGAATATAATTGTGTTATTATAGAATCACAGAGAAGATAATAACATTTTTATCTTATTTTAATTTTCTAGGGTCAGACATAAGCAAAATAAGTATCCCATATTGTTTCTAACTCAAGGAAAATGTGATACTTATCCAGAACTCATGGATCTCAGATGCCGTACAACAGCGATTGCTACAAGTTTTGCACTCTTTGAAAATTTGCTGGTAAGTCATAAAACAAGACAAGTTCATGGCAGCTGTTTGGTTTTTTTTCTGTCCATTATCTGGACAGCACCACAGTTTTGATCTCCAGAAGGTGTTTTGAAATGTAAACCTAGTCCCTTTCTGTTGCACTTTAAAGCAGCCATTCCCATAATTAACCTCAGGGGATTAAATGCAGATGAATATGTTTGTGCATTCTGAAGTGCTGCATAGACTGCTAACTATTTTTTTTTTGCTGCAAACTAAATATTAGAAGGGTGCTGTAATGACTGCACAGTGTCTTTATAAACATCATGTGTAACATTTCTGATGCATTCAAATTGATCTAGGCATTCTATTTCTTTTTCAGGGTATTAATGCACATACTGAAGAGTTGCTGAAAACTCCATCATATATTGACCATGCCATATCTAAAGGCTTAGTTGTCTTTTGCTGGGGAGATGAAGCAAATGAACCAGAGAACAGAAAGAAGCTGAGGGAATACGGAGTTCATGGCCTGGTGTATGATAGGTATTACAACATCCTAACTATCACATGTAACTTATAGTGAACATTTAAGCTCTTTGCATTTTTGAGTTGGGCCCTATTATGACTGAATAGACTATAAACAGAAACAAATTTATTTCAGTATTTCTGTTCTTATTTAAGAACTATGTTGATCAACTGCATTTCTTAGGCCAGGTGATTGCTAATCAAACTTAGGTGATAAAAATTACCCTCCATGCTTATATCTACTATGGCTCTTTATCCAGGCCTTCAGTGCGGGAGACACCACTTCATTGCACTTGCCATCCTATACCTTTTATTTTTTTAATGATTTTATTATAATGTCTTTCTTTGATCATGGTGAACTGCCCAGAGTTACTGAGAGTCTGACAGCATGCAAGTTTAATAAATTATCGTTATTATTGTTGAGTGTTGGGCAGCATGCACGTTTAATAAATTATCATTGTTGAGTGTTGGGCAGCACGCATGTTTAATAAAGACATCATCATCATGTGTTGCAGCCATGTCCTCTGCACTTTCAGTTTTGAAACCAAATGCTCTTAATATAAAGTCACTAATAGGAATGAACATACTTAATACAAAATACTGTATGCAATTTTAACTGTATGCAAATGAGCAACCAGCTTTGCCATGGTGTGAGTGGCATATTGTAACAATTATACTTGCTTCAGGGATGCCTATGTAAAAGGAGGAAGGAAGAACGGATAAATATACATGCGCTTCTCATCACCAAACGTGCGGCAGATAGTCTGCATTTTATCTGCATCAGGCCGGTAATTAAATGAAATGTTTGCCTAGGCAGAATTTACAGTTCTTTTCAATGTTGTATCAAATGATTTAGAAAGCAGCAGATCTAAAACATTTATTTCCAAATGTCCATTTACATAGGACTAACTCGCTAGCAACCATAACTAATCTAGAAAAAAAAGCTAAGCAGTATTAAAGCTAATTTGTACTTGGATGGGGGATTACCATGAAGTCCCAAAGCAATAGATTATACTGGGAAGTCAAGCAAATATTGCTGAATAAATTATTTCTGCGTTTTGGTCAGTAAATTACATGGCCGTGTTCACGTATCATCAGGAGTCAAGCACTACACAAGGGATTCTTTATATTTGCATATCTATTGTATATAGGAATCTAAATCCAGATCAGGTCATAGAAATTACTAGAATGTAAATCTATACCTTTGGGTAAGTATTTTGTCCTGATTCCCTTTCCAATACATCCTGTAACATGCAAAGCACTGTATGCACGAATCATTCCATGCATTGAACAGTTCATTTCAGGCAGTCCATTTCTGTACTGAAAGGTGTGTTTGATCCAGATACAAAAACCTGTGTTCTGAGCCAAAGAGTTTTGAGTGGAATGAAAAAGTGAGAAAAGAGCAAAGACACCAGTGACTAAGGGAAGGGAACTTGAGAAGATAGGCATGGGCTATTTGAATAACCACAGCTGTCCATGAGCTTTTCCTTAATTTTGGCAAAAAGAAAGATAAGGCACTAGGACAATTGGTGGGTGGACCAATATGCAGCCTGTGAAAAAGAAGCTGGGAGTAAAGAGTACCAGCTTTACCCTGGTTGCACTTCAGAACAACCAGAATGGCTTAGGTGTTGATTCTGTAAAACTACAGCCCACTCAGAACTGTTTGGCAACTTTCCATTTCATGCACATCCTTAAATTCTCTGAGGAGGATGCACTGAAATTCATTGATAATAAATTAACAGTTACTTGGCTTTATTATGTTGGTGAACTATTTGAAGAACAGCTGTCTCTGATTGCAACAAATTTCAAACAAAGTTTTTTATTTGCTGACCTAATCCCAAATTTGAACTTTTATTATGCTAATGTAATGTAACGTTGTGAATAGCACTCTGTGGGAGTGTCTACACTGCTTGCAAGAAGAGGAACAATACTGGCATTTGGCAAAAGATGTGTACTAAACTTAACGGGATGTTATGGATGTAGTCAGTTTCAGAGAAAATATCCCACTTGGCTCACATATTCTGGGAAATCTGGTTATATCCAAAAAATCTAGTCGGCCTTCAGCTTTCTAGTTTCTGTTTTTTTAGCAGGATTTTCTCTATTTGAGAGCAAGATAATAATACTGAAGATATTCATTACAATTGTTTTACTGTGCTGGTTTTATTTAAGGGTGTTTCTATTCCCTCTGAAGAACAGTACAGAGACAAAACAATTCTATTTATCAGATTTCAGGTGCGGCTGTTGGTGTGTTTTTCTTTATGCTAATTCTTTGGTCCTTTTTTAGAAGGAACATATTTAGTTCTACAAAATAAACAGTGGTGCATTGTAGAATAGGCATAGGCAAGATCATGGGCCATAAGACTGTAATGCCTTGCAAACTTTGGACGGTAGTGGAAACAATGGGTCTTAGTTATCATTCTTAACTGGTCTGGAATGAATGAATTATTCTAGGGAATAATTCATCTGTCAGCCAATCTGGATACCACAACATCTACATCCCTGCCCTTTCTCATCCATATTGCTGTTCAGCTATTAAATACTCAAGACTTTAAATTTTAGCATACTTTACCTTTACCAGTCTCGTGGTTGACCAATCATTAAGTGCTTGTCCAAATGCAGTGGTTAGTTATCTCCTTAAAGACAGTTGACAACTGGAAAGCTATTTGGGAAACTTCTTATGCTGCCATAACATCCATCAACTGGGTCAACTCTAGGCATTGTGTAGGGAAGTTGGCATTTCAAAGTAGAGAATATTGTAAAGGACTTGATTGAATGAAACCAGGTTTTGATTGCTGACTTTAGTACTACAGTTTTCAAAAAGTCCCCAATTGAATTCCATGCTGCATTAGATAAAATTCAAACAGGCTTAAATAAGAGAGTCAATTGGTCTAAGGCACCAGCCTGGAATTGGGGACTGTGATTCTAATCCCACTTTAGGCACATCTGGTGACCTTGGGCCAGTCATACTTTCTCAGCCCTAGGAAGGAAACAATGGCAAACCACTTCAAAAAATCTTGCCAAGAAAACTGCAGGGAGTAATCTGGAGCAGTTGCCAAGAGTTATTAACACTGATTCAAAGGCACACAAAAAGATAGAGTAAAATAGTGTTCAGATTTGGAAGACAAAACTGAACCATCTTGTTGAGTATCACTATCCAGCAATGATGTTCCTATCCATTGGTATAAGATAAATATGTAAGTCACCAAGTTCTTTAGTATTACATTAGTATTCCAAATGTGGGTAATTCTGCTGAGAGTACAATCCAGGCGATAATTAGCGAACTTACTTTATTTTTCGCTCCATAAGATGCACCCCCCCAAAGTGGGTGGAAATGTCTGTGCATCTTATGGAGTGAATATTGCATCACAGACAGGGCCACAGTGGTTTGCCATACCTGGGGGGAGGGGGTTGGTGTGGTGGCAGTGACAGTGACAGGCAGCAGCGGCGAACAGCAGCAGCAATCCCTGCTGCCTGGAACAGCAGATCGGTTTGAAACTATAATATAGTTGTAATATTTCTGAAATTAGAGCCGTGAGGAGGATTCTTAGTTTTGGGAGAACAGGCAAAAATATGTATACTTATAAACCATTGACAAGAATCTGAAGCAGGGATGGGCAACATGCATAGATACTGTTGGACTCTTCCACTCTAACTGTCAATCAACAGAGATAATCCAGAGTCATTTGTAGGACAGATTTTCTACCCCACTTTAAAACTATTGAGCATGCTAGCTCAGGATCTGTAATAGGCAAGCAACTAATTAGCCCTTGACACATGGATTCCTCTTCCTCTAGAGTTTTACAAGATCCTCAACTTCCACGTGATATGCCAGGTTTGTATTTATTTCCCAGAATGCTTTTCTAAAATAATTCTGGGATCCCGGATTCTTTTTAATTTTTTTTGTATGGCATGCTTGTGATTTGAAAACAGTGTTTATACTATGCTTTCTTTAGCAAATGAACTGTAGAATGAAGGGAACTTCCTTCCTGAAGTACTTGGGGTGAAATTCTGGAAGAGTAGTCACATCAAAAAAGGATTGGGCTGGGTATTATTATTTTTTGCATGTGTTTTGGTGTTTTGCTGGCTTTTTAGGGATATGAATGAGACAGGAACATAAACTACATCTGTTTCTTGAAATGACTCCAGTCTCCCTAATTTCTGCCACACAATATTGATCTATCTGGGGGTGAGGGTGGGGATAATTATGGAAATGAGCAAAATCAGATTTCCTTATCTATTTCAACCCATATTTGGTAACCAAACAAGAGATCTTGCCAAATGCTGGCCATTTTATTGCTTTGTTTTGGCAACATAATCTCAGTCCTGGGCAACTCTGGAGTGCCTACCCCAATATATATACAAATTAAATAACATGGCATGTGAGTAACAAGTAGTGGAATTATGCTGAGTTCATGCATGTAGTCTGAAATTTGGCTCAATTTATAACCCAGTAATGCCTAACAATCAGTAACATTTCTGGCATCCATATTAGCATTGTTACCTCCAGACTTCCACTTAGTAGCATATTAGACACTGAGTGCTTATTTTGGAAACGATCACGAACATGCTAGGATATAAGCTGTACATATAACACATTTTAAGTGATGATTATTCAATTTTCAATAGTTTTTAAGTGTTGGCATTAAACTTTTATGTGGCTTCCAATACAGCTTTGTTACAGATTGATAGTAGATTTTAATTCTTTTCTTTGTATATTTTAGGATTTATGACTGGATGCCCGAGCAGCCAAATATATTCCAGACAGAGCAGCTTGAACGACTGAAGAAGGAGTTACCGGAGCTTAAAAGCTGTGTGTGTCCCACTGTTAGCCACTTTAATTTTGGTCTGTGTAACTGCAGTAGCAGTCTGATAAGAGCAAGAATGGCAGAAAGTACAACTGGTTTCTAATGGACTTGTAGAGAAAAAAAAATGCTGTTTCACATGAAACACATTAATTTTGCTGAATATGGTAACAGACTCTTCTTATCTTGCATCTAAATGAAGCAATAACGCATGGTCCACTGTAGAACATTAAAAGTTATTGTAGATTATCAAATTTTGCTAAAATGCCTGAATAATTCTAGTTCTATGGATCTCATACAGTTTAAGCAGTTTAAGATAGAATCTATGGTATTGTAACATATGCACCTAATTTCTGAAGAATCAGAAATGCAATAGTTATCTGTGTAGCTAAGATCCAAGTAGCCAAATATCATTATTTTAAGTGATTCAAGCTCAGTCATAATAGATAATAATGTACTGTATAGTATTTTTTTCAAGTGGAAAAAATACCTCAAGTGCACGCATTTACACTGATGCATGCAACTATACAAATGTGTGCCATCACATTGCAATCTTTAGATTCTATCCTCCCATCCACCAACTTCCTTTGGGTTATTATTTTTTTCTGTTTATACTGCCAGACACAATGGTAAATAGTATGATCTCTTTAGCAACCCAAGGGTGAATAGCATCCCTTCTTCATTGTTTTTGTATCTAAAGTTTACTGGTGATCTGAATGTTGTAAATCAGTATAAACCAAATTGCTAATGTTTGATTCTGGGTTGAAAAAAATATCATTGTACTTAAATATTAAATGCACAATCCAAAAACCAGTGGGGTCTAAGTGTGATATTGTAGATGTATGCAGCAGTCTTTGTGCCCTTGTGGTGCTACATGGTGCAAGGGTAGTAAGGGCTGAGTAAAATGCTTGCATCTTTGCTGAAAAACCACAAGCCTCTATGTGGATATAGTAAAATGAAGATTTTATCATTTCTGTATTCCTAGCCCAATAAATGTGATAGTGTTGTTGTTTTAAAACACAGTTTAATTGATTTTTCAGAATGTAATAGGGTCATAGTCGTTAACCCCTAGCTAATGTACACTGTGTATAACTTATTCAAAATTATGATAAGAGTATTTGTCACATTCGTTTGCATGTCTTTGAGCTCAGACCTCTCTACAAACTTCAGATAGTTGAAATGAAGTTTCTTTACCTTTGTATTGAAGTGTTAAATACATAATAAAAATTGAACTATAAATATATTTATTTTTTATTGCAATGGCCAATCAACTTGTATGATATGAACCTTGTCACTGCTGTACAAAGCTAATTGATATTATAGATCAAATAAATGCAGGTATGTATTACTAAGTATGAATTATTACATAAATGGAAGTCTGTACAACCCAGTTGTTTGGATAAAGTAGTTCGTTTTTCTAAAGCTTTGTATTTGTGTTTATCCTCAACAGACAACATGGTCTTAAGGTCTGGGCACTATCCTACTTTAGAAATAAAAGCATGTTTTATACCTACATTCAGTCTGTCTTTTATTAATAGTTTGGATATATTTAATATTTGCATCTGGAATCAACTGTAAGCATTAAGTCTTACTACTCAGAATTAATTTAAATTAATTGTCATAAATTCTTTTGTAGGAACATATATTTTAACTTCATTTGCTTATGCCACCTGCTTTTTACACCCTACATTGTTATTCTAGATCAGGGCAGTCAAACTCGTGGCCTGTGGGCTGAATGTGTCACGTGCTGCCCACGCCCAGTTTAGCAAAGGGGGAAAAAGTCCCGATACATCACGTGACACTGCCATGATGACTCAAGTTTGACACCCCTGTTCTAGATGACAGCTGCTCTAAGAGATTCTAGCTATTTGGATCTGATAATTTAAAAACTTACTAAAGCAGGTTGCCTTGCGGTATACAATCTATAATATTGGTTGAAGTTAAATGTGAACATATACAATATAAAGAGCTTCATCTTGTTTCAGTCTTTTCATTAATGCTGCATTTCTTATTTGGACATGAGGGTACTCCTAATGCAGAGATTCTCCCTATAATTCATCTTGATCAGTTTTAATTTACATTTGCTTTCCATAACAGTTCAACATTTTGTTATGTTATTTTGTGAAATAGCATGTGTTCTGTGAGAATAGGTGCATCACTGGTTTTAGAAAATACCATAGATACTATTTCTGAAGGCCTCAATAATTTTCTGGGGAAGATTAATAAAGTATTTAAAATAGTATATAGCTTTTCTTGTCTTATGAAAAATTTAAAAACTTGTCCTCCAAGAGATGAAAGTTCAAATGATTCTCTAGCCCTTAAGCATACCGTCAAGTAGAATTCGTGAGATGCAGATATTTTGGTCATTTTTTTTGAAAAACATTGTACAGGATAACTACAGAGTGCCCACAGGAAGGAGAATAAAAATGAATAGGGAGACACAGCACTCTAAAATACATATTAAAATAATGTGTTTCAAGAAATAAATTTGTCATGCAGAATTTAGCTGTGTGAAATGAAACCAAAGTCTGTAACTTGAAATCCCTACTATATTTTTTAAAATGTTTCATTTTATTTGCCTATGAGAATGTAACTTCTCTAGCTATTCTGATAGTTGTGTATGTATTACTTTCATCAAGTAATACTTATACAGAAACAGGAGCATGCTGTAGACATTTCTGTGTCACTGTATTCTTAAAATGCTCAAAAGCCATGAGGAAGCTTTCCTGGTTGGTTCATGAAATTCTGTGCAGCTGATCCTGTCCTAACAAATTTTGCCTTCATTAACATGATAAAAGGATATTCTGGTATCACGTGCTGTTGTCATATAGCAATATGCTATCATTTTATGCTTTTTAATGAAATAATAGTCCTTCTTAGGTCTCAGCCTTCTGAAGGTGGAAAGTGAAGTACAGGATAACTTGCTCACATCCGTATAGGTCCTTAGCAAATCTCCCTTCCAAACCTTTCTAGTTTTCGAGTATGTTCACAGCTTTTTTTCATTTTAATAGCCTGCTGCTGTGATGGAGAGCAGACGGTAATCTTATCTAGAATTGTAATGCAAGGATTGTGTTTTCCCATTTCTTTTCTATTTTAGGTTTGAAAGCTCTTGGAATAGTATCTCCTTGTTCAATTCTACAAAAAAAAGTTTGGACATGTTAACATCTTTCACTTGTCAAGGAATAAGGTTACTGTGATAACTTCAAAAATCTGCAGAGCAGTTTCCCGTGTATAAAAAGAAAAGTCCTGTAAATTGTTTTACCTTAAGTATTGATGGAAACAATCCAAATACATACTCATTTCAGAAATGAAGAGGTCTGTTATTCCCACTACCCACATCTCCATATTTAGTCCTCTAAAACATTAGAATGTCAGCAAAAACAGTTTGTTCCCTAAGGGAAGATGAGATGATGCTTCTAGTAAAAAATATCTGGACTGGTTTGGAAGGCTGTTATAAGTCCTTCCAGATGACAGAACATAAGAAAATTATTTTGTCCCATCCTTTTTTACTTCCCTAAAGTTGTTGAAGCAAAATTTCAGTCATCTTTTTGAATTGCAAATGAAAGCCAATTCTGTTTGTTTTGCAGTAGATAGCTCCTGGGGCACCAAATTGTACAATAAAAACAACCACGTGTGACTTACCCATTCAACTGTTTTCTCCCTATTTTATGTAAAATTGTGTAAAATGCACACCTGAATCCTCCTGGCTTGTGAAAGCTGTCTGAGAGATGTTACGCAGTTAGGCTCATCCTGTGCTACTATCCTCTTTGAAAAGGGGGGTGATTCTACTAGCCTTAAAGGATGTTATGGTATATTCCCTCCTTGGGAAGCCGTTGCTGGAATTTAACTGCCCTGGACAATTGTCATCCAGTCTCCAATCTTCCCTTTCTAGGGAAGGTTGTCAAGAACATGGTATTCCTCTGCCAAGTTCTTCACAAAATCCCACCCTCTCCAGCTACATTTTCCCCTCTAATGTTTATGCCAACATCTTGTGAAACGTCAAACTAACTAGCCACAATTTAAGTGTTAACCCTGAAAATCGGATTCACCTAGGGGTGGGCTGCTGGGGGTTCTCAGGGGTTCAGAACCTCTAGCTAAGATTCTGTGCAGTTCGGAGAACTCCCAAATCCCACTTCTGGCTGGCCCTGTCCACCCCTCCCCTCCCAGGAGTCCCCACGTGGCCTGTTCTGGATGCAGGTAAGTGCAGAGTGCTTGCGGAGGCTAGATAAGGGCAAAAAATGGGCCTACTGGAAGTTTGGGAAGGCCGAAAACAGGCTCGTTTCTGGCCTCCAAAGGGCCTCTGGAGCCTGGGGAGGCCGTTTTCGCCCTCCCGGAGGCTTGAGAAAAGCCTCCAGAGCCCGGGGAGGGCAAAAACGCCCACCACCCCTCTCCGTGGTGCAGGACGCCACACCTGCCATGGCCACGCCAACCTAGCAACCAGGCAGAGAACCCCTTGCTAAAATTTTTGAAGCCCATCCCTAGATTCATGATTTGGATAAGCAATGATAAGTACTGTATGTTGTTGAACAAAGTTCCTGTAGGAGTGGGAGGATTGAAAGGGAGAAAGAAATGAAAGGTTTCAGCACATGATATGCATTTGACATAAGAGGACAACCAAACAGCAGCTTTAAATTTGGGTGTCCTGGTTTCTCTCACCCAACTGAAGGATTTCCAGGGGTAGTGGTTTTTGGTTGGTTGGAGGTGTTTTGTTTTTTTAATTGTGTTTTGTTTTGGTTAGCTGTGGAAAAAAAATGGTGGTCAAGAATAACAGGATGCAGAACGTGTCCCTAAGCAAACTATTTTTAAAACAATGGCATCAAAAGCATTCTAGCTCTGAATTTCCCTTCCAGTATTCTAAGCAGTAAGATGATTTTTCCAAAACCAGATTCCTAAAATGCCATATATTACTCTCTAGAGGGTTGACTTATAAAATTCTAACAATTTCGAGCTGGTGTGAATGACCTGATTGCGACCTCTTGCGTTAGAAAACTCTAAAATGTTAATATGAGGTTTTAAAAGTGGTTGAAACAACAAAAAAGCATGTTCGTGCATAAATTTTGAACTAGATGGGAAAATAGTTTGTGAGATTCGGGAGAGATTATTCATAATTGCTCAGCTATACTATCTCATAGGGTTATTGTGAAGATAAAATGGGAAGAACTTTGTGTGAAAATGAGATATTAATAACAGTAAAAAGAGCAACAATACAGGAAAAAAAGAACCACTATATCAATATATATATCAATATATATTTGAAATAGTCTGAAATTCTCTTAAAATACATGCTTCTGAACAGAGGCCAAAAATGCTATAACCAAAAATATATCCAAAAATAACCCATAAAATAAGAGTAAATAATTGGATGCAGAACAGGCAATATATTGTGTTGACATTATGTGTATGTAATCAATCTTTCAACAGATTTTAGATACTAAATCCTGGATAAGAAAAACCAAATAATCTGAAGGTTAATCAGTTTCTGTACAGTCATTAAAATTCTTGGCCAAACGAATCAATACTGGTATATAGTGGTCATTTGAGATTATAACCATGTTCAAACAGCAGAATTATTTTTATTGGATGTTTTTAAATCATATACTATTACTACAATACTTTTGGTTATCCTGGTGCCATTTAAGCAGAAGTACATAACTGCAGACTGCAGTATGAATCACTGTGTTTCCTATCCTTTTTAGTCACCTGCACAGCAAAGGCAAACATATGTACTAGCATAACATTTAATTACTTTTTAGTTACTTATTCTGAAAAGAGAAAAGGAGCATGACGTGACTTAGAGCACTGAAATATTTTTACAAGTTTTTTCTAATTTCTATTGTATATTTGGATATTACTGCCCCCTCCTGTAGGGAAGCATTAATCACCACAGAATCCACCCACCTGTCACCTCCTGGGAAGCTTTCACAAGCCGGGAGGGTCATGGGTCTAAAACACAGGTGCTTGCGCGCATACTTCCAAGAACCTGTCCACTCGGGAGCAACAGGATCAAACTGTTCCCAGATAACAGGGCAAGAACTTGCCTCAGGGTCTTCCACCAAACCAGAAACCATGCTGGCATCTAACTGGGAACTAAGTCGAGCAATTTTGTCTTCCAGAAAATCCACAAATTCCTCAGCGTGCCCCTTCAGGTGGACCACAATCTCCTCCCGCAAGAGGAGGCATCTCACCTTAAAGAGGATCACTGGGCAATTATCTGCAGGTGCAATTAGTGTGGAGAAGTATTTACACTTCACCACATGAATTGCCATGAAGTAGGCCTTAATAGCCGCTCTTACCTGTGTTCGATCGAGTTCATGCATTGTCTTCCGCCAGCGGCACTCTAGACGTCTCCTCATGCATTTCATCCCTCTCAGTTCCTCTGTATACCACAGAGCACAGAGGTTTCATGGGTGCAATCCTATCCAGAACCTCAGTCACCTTCCTATTCCAAGCAGTGACTAAGAGCTCAGATGGACTGCATAGTAGATCTGCAGTTATAACCCCCAGCTTCTTCTGGAATTCATCCAGGTCCATTAATTGACGGGGGAGGACCAATCTAATAGGTCCTGCCTCCCTGTGGAGGGGTACAGCTCTTGAAAACTCAATCAAGGTAGAAGCCATAGAAACAATTAAAACAACCCTCATTTATTTATTTAGCGTATGGCTGGTCACACACAATATTAAAACACTTCATTTTTACTGGTTAAAATGATTAAAACCATTTTAAAAAGCAGTAAGAAAACCTAAGAGGAAAACAGAAATAACATTTCAGAGTTTAATGTCGAGTTTGGAGATCC
>JANHZT010005609.1:347410-357707 GCA_032468215.1 Stegonotus admiraltiensis
AATAAGCTGACTTTGTATAAAATATACAAAAGTATGAAGGCTATTGCTTAACGCATTGTAAGCCGTCCTGAGTCTCCAGAGAAGGGCGGCATATAAATCAAAGCAACAAAAACCAACAAAAACCAATACCTCAAGAAAACAGTCAAAAATGCGAGACCTGGAATCTCAAGCTACTGAAGATAGTGTATGTTTCTAGATAGTGCATGTCAGATTCTTAAATATTACATTTGAAATAATTGTTTCCAACAATCAGTTTGAGTAAGAGATTACAGCAGTCTGATTCATAAAGCCACAAATTATGATTTACAAATCACTGTGAATTGGCTGGGCAAAAACCCAAGACAATATGGTATATAATTCAGTATAGTAGTGTATTCCGGCTGAAACACAGGTCAATCTGGTGACCTGGCAGATAGCACTATGGAAACCTGGAAATAGTAAATTTCTACCATTAGCTGACAAAACTAAGGGCTACAAGAGGATTGGCATCAGCTAGCAAGAAAACTTCAGAGAACACTCTTAAATTTTCAAAAAAAAAAGTTTTAAAGCCAAACGTTTCCCTAAATTGTTTTGTAGCTTCCTACCTGTATGAACTTTGATGTGCTGATAGAGTGAATTCCTCTGCGCAAATGTCCTGAAGCAGACTTCACATTTAAAGGGTTTAGATCCAGTGTGGATTCGATTATGGTGTTTCAAATACTCCTTGGAGGCAAAGCTCTTCCCACATGTCTCGCACATGAAAGGTCGCTCTCCTAGAGCAGAAAGGAATTGGAAGAAAAAAAGCAGACTGTTTTTTGCTGATGCCAAGTTCAACCCACACACATGAACATGGGTTTGCACACAAGGCCATCCACTTCTGATTTGTCTGTTATAGTTATAGAATAGTTATAGCAAACCAAGTGCTCCCTGAATATTTTATACTGACATCTCTACAAAATTAACATGGCCAAAAAGATTTCTCTGAAACGTATCCCATAATTAATGATGGATGAATGAAATTTTTTTATAGTCAACATTTTTAAAAGTATGGAATAAAAAATACTTTGAAAACAATTCTTACTTCAGAGTGACATGTAATTAGATTCGTTTGATTTTTATAGTGGCTACAAAAAGCCTTTTATTATCTCATACTCAAAATGATGGTAGGATTTAAGATTAACATGAGATTGAGATAAAACCACAGCAATATTGGATATTTGATCCAACTTTCCAATTAGCTAATGGAGATACAGTTTGTACATATGCTTGATTACAGAGTTATGAAGAATAGCAAGGTTGCCAATAAATATCCCTTCTTAACACAATAATATATTGTGGCATTTTCAACAGCACCTATTTTTCTGTGCATTGTTTTAATGTAAAAAAACTTATCCTGGTCTTGCTGGTTTAGCAGAATTTCATTTATGCTACTAACGTAGACAATAAGGCTGTTTTCATATCATACAATGAACTATGAACTAGCCAACTATAGTTTAGGCTAGCATAATTTAGGAACCTGTCCAAATGATTTTTAATGGTTTTAGGTAAAAAAAATCTATCTAACTGGGTTAACCATGGGACAACGCTTTATGTGAACAAAAGATATTGGCTTATTGGCTAGTATAATTATTTCATGGTTTGGTGATACTGCTAGCAGGAGTATCTCTAAATAACAAATCATAACATTTAACAAGATATAATAACAACCTACTCTTATCATTTGATCGGTTTTTTGAAAGTGGAAAACCGAATTTCTATTGATTCCAATAGTAGCTGTGAGCCATACAGTTCAGGAAAACTGACTGGACTATCCAGAGTAAAGGTACACAACAATTTTTCTAAACTAATGAGGACCAGGTAATAATTTTAAATTGACAAAGAATAAAAAAAAATTCCATTGATCTTCAAGAACATTCACCTTAATCCCCATCAGCTCCTGTGTATAGTAATAACATACATCAAAACAGATTATATATTGCACATATCAGTCACTCAGTAAAAAAACTGGAGTGTAAAAATGCAGCATTATCCTACTACCTGTATGGCATCTTTTATGGTATATAAGCATGTGATTTTGTGTAAATCGTGCTCCACAATCATTACAAACAAATGGTTTTTCACCTGTGTGGATTCTGAAATAAGAAAAGAATAACACAAATCAAGACATGTATTATATTTGCTCCTCAGCATCACTGAGACATGTCAGTGGATAGCAATCAATGGCATTTACTAGGATAACTCTTTAAGATTTCCAGTCCAGAATGGGGATCTCTAATAGACTGGGAAACGTAATATCTAGCGTATCACTTGTGCATGATGTGCTCAATCCAACAGGTAATATGTACATAGATGTCTTCTATGTATATACTTTTCCAGTTAAATGGCAGGGTTTAATATTCATATTAAAAATACTTTAAATATGAATATAAAAATATGAAAAATACTTTCGTATTAAAAATACTTTTTTAAACAAAATTCAGAGAATAAAAGTCTAGGCATAAGTCTAGGTATACTTCCCCTCAAAAGAGAGAAACCAGAAATAAATTTCAAAATGGAAAAGAGAATGGTCAAATTAAAAGTTATTTTCTTAAAATCAAAAGCAACAGTGATCTAAATTGACCTGCAAATAAAAAAGGAACAAACGTTTAAAATTTAACTTGGGAAATGAATCACACCTGAAAATGCCTTAACTTTCAGATTAATGTCTTTTTGCGTTTGGTACCACAAATATTGCAAATACTGCAAATATTTCAGTTTTCAAAAGCTGGGAAAAATTACTTATAGAAGCTATATAGCAATGCATTTTGATCTCCTTAAATAAAAAAATACTACCCTGTTTCCCCCAAAATAAGACATCCCCTAATAAGCCCAATCGGGCTTTTGTGAGTATGGCAGAGTTCAGAGTTCAAAGAAATATAAGACTGGGTCTTATTTTCGGGGAAACACAGTAGTACATGTGGATTATAGGTCATTTCCTCTCTGAGTCCAGGTAGTATTTTATACTCTGCCCCTAAAATAACAATTATTCCTGAATCAAGAAGCATGAAGGACCAAAATGTCCCTATAACTTTGTAATCAGATTTCACCACAGATATCTACTTTAGGAATAGAAGTGACATATCCAAACCCCATTAAATTCTCAATTCTCTCTCCTATATTATAAGGGTTGAATGAAAACCAAGGCTTCCGATGTTACATAAGTTAAAAGATGGCAATAATACTGATGTATGAGATGTTAGATATTTCCTTCAGCATGGTTTTTTCCCCCATTTTGTAAAATGGAAGCCTGCTGAGATTGCCCTTTGAGTTTTGACTGCCAAAGGAATCCCTCCAACTGAAATTCACAAAAAATATAGATTGTTTGGGGTGATTATTGCCTTGATATACCTACTCTGCATCACTAAGCCAAAAAAGGTACAGATGGGAAAGGCTGATTTGTATAATCAAGAACAAAGTACCGTAGATAACCTATGACAGCAACTAGCCAGCCTCACATGAGAAATGTTGATAAACTGATTAAAAAGAATTGGTGAATCAGTCAAAGGGACACAACCATAGCATTGTAACAGGAATGTGTGGGTTAGTCACATACTGATATACTTCAATGTATCAGCAATGTGACCCACTTTACATGCAAGATGTGTTCCTCTCATACTGATAGCAAAGACAAAAGCTTTCAAGGACTGAAATTTGCCAGCAATCATTGTCATATTGTTAAGAATAAAGATAAGGTAAAAATTTCTTCACTGTGTTATGCGGGTCTGTGAAACATGGGCTTGTCAATGAGATTCAGAAATGAAACATCGGTGCACAGAATATCATTAAAAAACTTCACCTTGGGGAAAAAAATCAAAACACGGGCTTTTTTCAGGAAAGCATACAGTTACCGCTTTTTAGTCTACTTGTGTGGTATTATTTATGTGGATTTCCTTGAACCTAGCACCAGTATCAGCTCAAAATGCCTGGGTGGGGGAAAACAATTAAACAGAGTTTGGAAGCACAGAGAGATATGGATGCAACTCTGTAGTCGTCAACCCCTAGGCCTCACCTATGGGCCACCCAAGAGACAATGGCAAAGCTTGATCTATTAGCCCATCTGCAATATAGTCCAGACTTGGAACCATGTAACCTTTTCCCACAATTGAAAGAATACCTTCATAGGCACCTCTCTAACTCAGATGAAGAAGTGGGAAAGACTATTAGGACTAGGCCAAAGACACCGTTTTTTGGGACCGTTTTAAGAAGCTTGTCCATCTTTGGCAACAGTGTGTAGTAAATGCTAGTGATTATGTGGAGACGTACAGGTCATTTCAAGGATGATTTCCCTGTTTCATTTATTAAAATATTTGTGAAGTTTCCCATTTAAACTAAAATTTATGGAGCTGCTTATTTTTCATTCAACCCTTGTATATCCAAACTTCTCTATTTCCAAGAATAAGCAGAATCTTATCTCAGAGATGATTCACAGGCTAGGATCAGCAGCAGCAAGTATAAAAACAACAATCCCTGGAGTAGCTTTCTCCAATTCTATGCCTTCCAGATTCTTAATCAGCATGGATGTCAGTTATATCGCCTGGGGGGGATCATGGAAGTTGTAGCTCAACATTATAGGGGCTGAACTCATAGTTGCCCTTTAGGTTACAAAGTAGATCTGCCTTGTTCTCACGTTCTATGTGCCGGTAGTCCTCGACTTACGATCACAATTGAGCCCAAAACTTCTGTTGCTAAGCAAGAGAGTTGTTAAGCGAGCTTTGTCCCTTTTTGCAACCTTTCTTGCCAGAGTCATTAAGTGGATCACTGCAGTAGTTGAGTTAATGATACAGTTCTTAAATAAGTCTAGCTTCCCTATTGGATTTTGCTTGTCAGGTCGCAAAAGGTGATCGCATGGTCCCAAGACACTGCAAATGTTATAAATAAATGCCAGTAGCTAAGTGCACAAATTTTGATCATATGACCATGGGGGTGCTACAATGGTCGTATGTGTGAAAAATGATTGTAAGTCATTTTTTTCAGTGCCGTTGTAGCTTCGAACAGTCACTAAATGAATGGTTAAGTTGAGAATTACCTGTATTCCTAGATTTGAAAGTCAGTGGCATACATCTTTGCGG
Source organism: Stegonotus admiraltiensis (assembly GCA_032468215.1). Lineage (NCBI taxonomy): Eukaryota > Metazoa > Chordata > Lepidosauria > Squamata > Colubridae > Stegonotus > Stegonotus admiraltiensis. The sequence goes on from JANHZT010005609.1 coordinate 352,498, forward strand.
AGGTGCTTAGTCACAGTATCCCAGCCAGGAAGCCATGGAAAAAGCCATTCAGCTATGATTCTAAATCCTTGCTTAGCTAAGTACACACAGCTTTCTCCTAAGCATGCCAACACCCCTACCCGACTCTTCTCTACTTGTACAGTCTTTAACTGTTCCATTAGGTAAGAACAGCTGCCTATTTCATTCAAACATGTTGCACTATGATTATTTTCGTCTAACTCGTAAGCAATGGTTTGAAGGGGAATTGTTTTGAAATCAGACTTCACCCATAATTCCCAGTTTAGGCAAAACAATAAATCAGGATCAGTCAAAACTAAACGGATTCTGAAATTCTCCTCAATCAATGCAGATAGCAAGAGACTACGACTAGCCATAAAGGCTACATTCATTTATGTCATGCTATACAAAAGCTTAGTCTAGCCTCCAAACATGATGAAAGTTTTGCATATCCCTTACATGTATTATTTTATTTGCCCGGCTATGACTGAAAAGGACTATACAGCCAAGCGCAGGCAGAAGTATCTCTTTCTTAAAGACCAATCCAATTCCTTGTCTTTACCAAGGAAATATCATTTCTACTCAAAGTAATATTAGAAACATACTCTGGTTTCTTTTCAGAGGAAAAGAAATCTAGCCAAAAGTAATTAGAAATGTTCAATCAGGACCCATGGAGACAATGTATCTGCTTGGGATACAGCCAACTAAAGAAAGTCTGCTCTCTGAATGTTTAATATGGAAAACTGACTGCCAACAGCACTGATTATATCCAAACTCATGTCAAAACGAGAGGGTGAAGGAATTGTAGTTCTGGCAGTTCCAGCCAGCCCATCTGGAGAGCAGCAGAATGAGAAGGCTGTTTGAGAATGAACACCCCTGTAACCCTCCTGACAGTATTTCAAATATTACCTAGACAAGGTTTAATCGTGTGAACTGGCTTTCCAACATGTGACAACCTGCTACAATTCTCCTCCTTAACTTTTACACAGTATTGTACTTTACCCAAGTCAGTCTGTGACTGGAATATTGTTGTCATTCCCACAACACGAGCATGTTAATAATCAGGACTCTAAATGTTCTCTGTTCTTTAGTTCAGGTTTACATTTATTCCACCGTATGTTATGGTGGCTGAGGAGCATTTCAGATTATGGCTGTAATCTGCTGTTTCAAAGGAAAAAAACCCTATTACTGAACCCGCCAGAGAGGAGCTCCAACCTATTCATTGCTTTTTTGCCCAGGAAGAAGCTGCCTCAGGGAGGGCATTAGCTTTTTGCCCGGAGATTTAGCTTACAAGGCCCGTCCCATCTGTTCATACCTCAAGTGTGTTTTAAGTGCCGAAGGCTGAGAAAACTTAGCCTCACACTCTGTGCACCCATAAGGCTTGTCGCCTGTGTGTGTCCTTTCATGAAGCCTCAGGGCCGTTTTGGAGCTCAAACCCTTTCCACACTGGAGGCAGTGATGACGCTCCCCACCACCCTCATGAACCTGCAGAATGTGCCGCTTGACGTCCTTCTTGCGCTTGAACTTCTTACCACAGAGCTCACATGGGAAGTGGCGCTCGCTGCTGTGGACGTGGCGCTGGTGGCTTTTGAGGTTGCACCGGTTGGCAAAAGTCTGGCCGCAGGTTTCGCAACGGTAAATGATTTTGGCTGCGATGCCATGGCTCTGCTTGATGTGTTTCAGAAAGCTCTTCTCGTAGAGGAATTCCCGCTCACAAGTACCGCAAGTAAAGTTGCCACTGCGGTTCTTTTTATACTCCTCCAGTTTAGTCAGGTTTTCTTCCCGGTGGTCCTCAGCACCATCAGACCCTTTCTCCTCTAGCTTCACGCTGTTCATCGCTTGATCTTTCTCCTCTTCCTCCCCACCCTTTTCATGGGAGCCCTGGTCTTTGGAAAGCCGGCTCTCCTCCACAACAGCTTCAGCAAACTTCTGTTGCTCTCGCAGGCGCCTTGTGTACTTCTTCTTGGGTATCTCCACAAAGACTTTTCTGCCAGCCAACCTGCCACTCGCCCGCCTGATTTTGGCACAGGGGGCCTTCAGGGCTTCTCTTTTTTTGTCCAATTTTTCCTTTAATTTCAGGGTGGTGGACTCGAGGTCGGGTCCAGTCCTGGGTCTTCTGAAGGCAGAACTTGCAAAATAATCCACATTGTCCCCTTGTGGTTCAGTGACAGTTTTGGGCTCAGTTAAAGTGCCAGGATGGGCCTTTCCATCGTTATCGGTATCCTGTGATTCAGAAAAATTTTGCAACTCCAACAATACCGATTCAAGCATTTGTTTTTTTAACTGAAAGCAGGTCTCGGACAAATCTAAACATTTCAGTTTCTCAGCCACTTCCAGCATGCGCTGTACCCGGTCTTCTTCTACCTCTACCCGGGCAGTATAAACAAACTCCAGAAAAGACGCAAAGTCAGCTACCTGGACTTCATTCAGTAACACATTGGTCCTTGGTCCATCCATGCCTTTTTCATTAAGAAAGACCTCTTTAAAGAACTTGCTTGTGGCTGCCAGCACAGCTTTATGAGCAACAAACTCTGCTCTGACACCTTGATATTCTACGCTCACGGTGACATCACAAAGGTGACCTAGGAGACGTAGCTGGTGCATTTCATTCAGAAGGTTGATTGGTGAGGATTTGGATTCCAGAAGAACAGCATTATTTTCCATCTTCTTCCTCTCTAAAAATACATTATTACATGTTAATAGTCTGCCACACAAATGAGATTAACACTCCAAAGTAATGTTCTCCCAACCAGTTTGAAAAAAGAAATAGATCTATAAAATCTGCAAAATCCAGGTATGACCATTGATTAGAAGGGTCTCTGAATGTTCAATATGTATATAACTATTTCCTTGGTAGTAGGCCTTCACAGACTTTGATAGGCTGCCAGTGATTTGCAAGTATCTCCCTAAGTTGCCTGGCATATATAGGTAGTCCTTGTTTAGCAGTCATAATTAGGAACAGCAACTCAGTCATAAAGCAAATTGATTGCTAAGTAAAACCACAATTGATCTTTATGATCTTACTTCACTTTTCCTTTGCTTTACAGATCTGCAAAGGTTGTAATTGCAGGAATTGGACCTAAAGTTACTTTTATATCCTGGTTGTAACTATGAATGGTTGCTAAATGAAGCAGCCTAAATGAGGACTACCTATATAAAGAGTAAGAAAGGAGAAGTTGTTATTTTTTATTGTAAACTATTGGACTTGGTTTTACAGTGCTGTCACAACTCTTCTGACAGTGTAAGATCAGACCAGAAAGAGAGATTAAAAAAACATTCCTGAGTAGGATGGCATACCAAGGAATCTGTGTTTTTTCATTCATGCATACTTACAAAAGGAAGGATGAGAAAAATAGGTAGAGAACAAATTGATTAAATTAAATACTTGCAATGAGAGGCAAACTGCTTAGTTCAGATCTCTAATGATACAAGAATCTGGGGTTGGAGAAGGGTGGGTACGTGTCCTCTTTGAAGCTTAACAAACTGAAGTTCTTTGTCATTCTTTCCCTTCTTCTCAGCCCCACTGAAAGTCCTGTTAAATGCTTATTTTATTTAGAATAATACAGCACTTTGAAGTTTTCCATATACAGCTTTCTTACAATTTTCAATTCACTGATGTACACCTCATCCATCCAGTTCTCTCCATCTTGACAGTCACCCTGAACTGCTTAACATTCACATCTCAGATCTCTTCATTTGGAAGTTGGGAAGAAGAGTTAATCACAGTTAACCAAAGCGCCTGGATTGAGATGACACACAGGCCTATGGTTAAGGGAAGTAAACAAATTAGCGTTTTAACCAGGGTTTGATCCAGTGGTGGGATTCAAGTAATTTAACAACCAGTTCTCTGCCCTAATGATTTCTTCCACAACCAATTTGCCAAACTGCTCAGAAAGTTAACAACCGGTTTTCCCGAAGTGGTGCGAACTGGCTGAATCCCACCACTGGTTTGATCCATGGTGATTTTGGATAACCTGCCCATCTGATAGCCAGGGGTTTATCATATAATGAAACTCAGTTCAAGAACTAGAGTCCACAGTTGCTTATTTTCCTTTCACACAATCTCATTTAGATTATAAACTGGCGGATAAGCTTATAAAGCTGTTCTGAAATTTATGATAGAGGAAGGTAAAAAGCACCTCAGAATCCTTAAATAAATCAGTGAAAATAGTACTACTGGTGAGCACTCAATTCAATCTCCCTATTTCTATTATTTTCTAACATGTTTTTATTTTTAATATTTACTTCTAAGTAAAATAATTCACATTCACATTTTTTATTCTGACACTCAGGCTTTGCATCTCTTTGTCACAATTTATATTTTGCAGGCTTTGTGGGTCTCAAACTTGGGTTTTCCTTATGACCCTGACATAAAGTTCCTGATAGGAAGATACGAAAGAGCAATTTTGAATGTTCTTTCCAGAGTTGTTCACCCTTCTTAGGCAAAAATGCAAGTGAAATGGAGTACGTGACAAGGCATATGCAAGGGGCTCAGGAGATCTGACAGAAAAAGTCAGAGAGCCACATAGACATCTGGTTTCCCCCTCCTCCCAGTTTTGCTCACTGAGAGACAGGAAGAAGTCAAATTTTATCAATAGAATCAAGCAATTTCACTCTCCTAACTCCAGGCACAGCTCACTGCTTGGCATTCTTTTGCTAACAAATTTGCCCCAGCCTATTATAAAAAAAATATCAAAATGAGCATTTTTTCCCCTATGATCTCCAACTTCTCGTTCAAAGCCATTCTAAACACAAAACTGCTTAGAAATCCTATATTTTAAGTATGCGCATCTTTACTATTGTGTTTCTTTTTTTAAAAAAGAATAACCCACTTCCGCCCTGAGTCCTTCGGGAGAAGGGCGGCATATAAATTGCATAAATAAATAAATAATACATTTAATATATACTCTTCTCTCAGCTGAACTTCACTCCATTTCCTCCCATTCTGTCTGCTGCCCTCCGGGACCATTAGCCTGCGGTAACTTGATTCCCCCTTAGATACGGGACTACAAGTCCCATTTCATCCTAGGTAGCACACCACCAACGGGCTAAGGGCAACTGGAAATTGTCCCCAATCTATTTGGAAGGCACCAGGGTTATTTTAAAAGCCCTGGGGAAGCGGGGGGATCGTTTGGCCATCCGTGTTTTTTTTCTTTTGGTTGTTGTCCCAGCGCAATTGATGTTATGCATAAATTACTCCCCATTTTAGCTAC
>JANHZT010005612.1:0-12803 GCA_032468215.1 Stegonotus admiraltiensis
AGGGCAACACTTGCGTGCCCACCAATATGGCTCCGCGTGCCACCTGTGGCACCCGTGCCATAGGTTCGCCATCACAGCCCTATGCTGTTTCTTATTTATGGAATTGGGGTCCCTTTCCTATTTTTAATTACAATTATTTTTGTTATCACTTATTAATGGATGCATATGAAATATTAATATTGTATACCTTTCAATATCTAGGTAATTAGGGTATTTTATTTATTAATTGTATTATTTATTAAATTTATATACCCTCCCCCTTATTCTCAACAATTCTGGATCTCACAAAAAACCAAAAACCAAGCAAACAGATTTCAATAAAATTAAACTAAAAATTGCACTAGGAAACCTAGTAACTTGATTTACAGTTTGAAATGTTGGTTACAGTTCAAAATGTTAATTAAAGTAATAGGCAAATTTCCCTAACTTTTCTGGTGTACAAGATCATTTTCATAATAGTGAAAAGATGAACAGTCTGAATGCTTCTGAAATACTTTTAAAATTATAAAATATAAAACGTTACAAAATAAAACAGTCACCAGATATATTAAATCTGAAAGAAAATGTTGGCAGGATGTATGACTGCATAAAATAAAATGTTTCTTAAAAAGAAAGAACTGAATGAGCCTCCCAAGGCTTAATGTACCCTACTTGGGTTAGTTAATTAATTATATGTATAGACAGCTAAATCCTTGACAGTTTACAAGAGACAATGCACAAGGAACAATAAGTATGAAAACATAGAATACAATAAACTTTAAAAAACCAAACTGTAATCAAATTAAGATGAAGTCAAGTGTCAAATGCCATCTGGATCAGGGGGCAAAAGAGTGATCAAAATGCTTGAGATATGGAAGCTTCCCATATCGAAAAACTACAATACTGGGGAAGTTTTAACATACTGTAGAATGAAGACAAGTTGAGGTAGACATTGTAGACGAATAAAAAGTTTATGTAGACCAAGATACGTTTTTCTCTCTTACAGTATCAGAAACCAGAAATTCAGGACCAGTAAAAGGAATCACTTCTATATGTAATGCATAGTTAGGCCATCAGATATGATAATGGACACCAATTTAGATTGTTTTAGACATCTGCATTGCAGAATTAGGCAATGAATAGCATCCAGTCTTATGGATTGGGTAGTGCCTCCTGAATCCTAGCACTATACTTAAATTCTAGGAGCTGAGGAGCCATATTGGAAGGATATGGCTCCTTTCAATGTCCATGCCTGTGTGTTTCATGAATGCATTTGGTCAGCCACTGTGTCATATGAAATGCTGAACTGGATGGACAATTGGCCAGATCCTACATAGTCATTGTTATGTTCATATCTCAGTTTAAGACCTGAAGTTGCCTCAACACAAATGTTGAAGGGCCCGCTTGGATTTCATATTTTTATAGGGTGATTGAACAGGGACTTTTAAAAACTACTTTTCCCAAGTCGCATAATTTCTTGGGTTAGTTTGGGCCTGGTGGGTTCTTCTTCCTCCGCATGGATATGGATGAGGGAGGGAGGGTTGTTGAACCTAGTGGATTCCAGAGAGAGAACCAATGGATTTGGTGGATTCTGGGATACTCTGGGATATTTCCATCTAGTGAGGTAGGCAATCCTGCCAGTTGGGATCATTCTAGTTCTTTAACGTTAAGGTGTGATGCTGATTTTATTGACACCTCTCTTGACCTGAGGTGCATTTTTATAAAAATCTAAGTGTTTCTTTACTTCAACAATAATGGGATTAGGGCATATAAGAATCAACCAGATCTCTCAAGCATGTGTAACCTGCTTCCTTTGCTTCCTTTGCTACTAATTATGACAGATTTTCATCTTGTTGGAAAATGGTTTCAGCGTGTCTAGTTCAAAGTCCAAATTGTTTAGATTTCTATTATCCTAGAAAATAGGCAGTTGAATGCAGTGAAGAACTTTCCAACAGTAAGAATAGTTTCACCATGGAACCAATAACATTGCACAAGAGTGAGCTTCTCTTTGTTGGATGTGTTCAAATCCAGGTCAAATGCTTTGATTTGGATTCCTGTAATGAACAAACATCAATAGCCTAAATGGCAGCTTCTAAGTCAATGCCACCATTTGGTTTTACTCCAGAACAGTGAACCTTTGTAAACATTAAACACAATTTCTCTCTTTTTAATAGCTATAGATAGGCAAAATGTTCAGAAATGAACTGTTAGCTGTTGAGCATTCTCCATTCTGTCATGTACTGTTTTTTTGCCATCTGCCTTGTCAATGGTTATTAAAATATGTGTTGTTACTAACCCTTCCTTTATTTTTGTCTCTTTTTCCACTCTGCAGTTATCAGCTAGGTTACAGGAATCTTCAGGCTCCCTTTCCAAGCTTTCTAATTCTACAAAACAGCTTTATGTAGCTTTATAATGCTAATTCTATAAAGCAGCTTTGGTCAGTCTGGATCTCCTATTAACCTTCAACTCTGTATCCTCTGCTGGCTGATGGCTATGGTGTCTCTGGATCCATTTGATACCAGAATTCCAAGCCCTAGCTTACAGAGGATCTTGCTTTTTCCTCCCCTCACTATAATAAAAGCAGTATTGTGGTGCAAACTCTACCACTGTGGGATATTGTGACATATGCAAAAAAAGGGTGGTGGTGGTGAATGAGGCTTCTACCATGCACTACTTTTTTCAGCCCAAATCCCCTTTACTGCCTTGACGGATGACATTGGTTGCAAAATATCTAAAACCATTCAAAACCCAACCATTCAGAAAAAGTGGTGTGGACTGTTGGATTGCTGCCCTCAATATTGCTGCTCTGTAGAAATAGCATCATGTTGAATGAACCTTAACTTCACACATGACTTGATTGTCTCTTCCGTGTTTTGGCTTTGTGTGAGCATGTGAGAATGTGGTGTGATTTCTATTGTCTCACTAAACTCTGATGTCTTTTTTTTTTCTTCTCCCTTTCTGCTTGCCTGCTGCTTTCATTCTGTAGTATTGGTATTTGCCATTCATTTCACCTTCTGCATCTATGCATCTCATGGTAGGTTTTAGGTTTCTTAATCTGAGACTAGATATTTCTGCTGTATAAAATGAGATTTTAATAAAGTCTTAAGCAGGGTTTGTTAATATATATATATAGCCGTACCTTTTAAAACCTTGACATTTTCAGCTCTTAATAGGAAGGCATTGTGTAGCCAATAACTGACGGATTGGTTATTCAACTTTAAGTTTTACGGATGGGTGGAAGATACAGCAAATATTTTTTTTTTGTCTTTGTTGATGGTGTCTACATTTCTGCTGAAAGTTTATTAGCTTTGTGGTTTTTAAGTGGAATATTACTGAAACAGTGAAAGTCAAAAAAGTGTTCTAATAAGGATTGGACACTTGGGACCTGTCAAATGAAATGTCTTTCTATTTTTTGCAAGTGACCATTTTCATCTTGAAATCAAGGAATTCGATTTTGTGAAATTGTTTGCTCTGAAAAGTTTCCGCTGATCCAATGTTTGAGCCAAACTATTGATTAGGTCTGGCCACAGGGAGCATGTGACTCCATTGTTCCAATAGCTTCATTGACTCTTTTATGGAACTTTCACTTGTGTGCCAAATTCTATCCTCCCTCGAGCAAGTATTGATTAATGAACACAGGAGCAGTGATTACGCCAAGAATATTAAGGATTGGGTTAGAATTGATGGGCTATCTGTTGGTAGCCATCTTCAAGTCATAGCAGAATCACTGATGCTAAGGAAAAGTAAAAGTCTCTCCCTGTTTTCTATTTCTTCTTCATATCTTTAGGACAGAGCTGTTGTATTTATTCTCCTCGCCCTCGTTCAAAACTTATGGCCCATGCAGTATTCATACTCTTCACTATTCTGGTGAAGCAAGTCTTCTTGTTCATTTTTTTTTTCTTGTGACAGACTAAGCTGTGCCTGGGTCAGCCCCTAAATATTTGCACCCTTTTTTGTCTGGTATATGCTAAATATGTTATGAATTTGTCTAGAGCTCGGAGCTCTTCACTTTGACGTATGGGGCTTTGGTCACTCAGCTGTGTAAGGACTACGAGAATGATGAAGATGTCAACAAGCAGCTTGACAAAATGTAAGTAACAAAAACAATGTGGGTGTTCTCAGGTTAGAAATGTCAGAAGCCCCTTTTCCATGGGTTATTCGCTTGCAGAATAAATCTAATTTTATCCAATCCTTGGAGTTTGGGAAAATAAATGAGCATGGATTTCCTTTCTAAAGCCTCAGGGTGTGTCCCTCCAGTCTGACCTGCTTGGTGTGATCACAGTTTCATGGCATCTTGCTTTTGGCTGCTTTAATAGGGGCTACAACATAGGTGTTCGACTTGTGGAAGACTTTCTAGCACGATCCAATGTTGGGAGATGCCATGACTTTCGAGAAACAGCAGATGTAATTGCAAAGGTGATGCCTCTTTTTGACTGTTCAGCTTTGTTTCTGCATGTTTGTTGTTTGCTTGTGTTGCTGTTAAATAATCCTATTTTCTTTGAACTTATTATAGCTATTTATTAGGAACACAATTTTCTCAGCACAAAACAAATTTCACTCTTTTAGTTTATTATTAGTTTTACTTCTGTTTTATTTAAAAATTGAGGAAATTCCAGAAAACAGCTGAGAACAAGGCTAGTTTTTAGCTGTTTTCTGGAATTGTCCCTACCTTTAAATAAGTGAATCAATAATAATAAAAAACTAAAAGTTTTTATTATCAAAGCTGGATGTCTGTGACTTTTTACCAAGAAGCTAAGTAAGATGAGATAATTTTGTACCCTGTTTCCTCCAAAATAAGACATCCCCTGATAATAAGCCCAATTGGGCTTTTGAGCGTGTGGCAATAAGGCCAAGCACTTATTTCAGGGTTCAAAAAAATATAAGACACGGTCTTATTTACGGGGAAACATGGTAACGGGGAAAAAAAGGAATCAGAAAGGCTTTTCTCCTATTCAATAATGTAAGACAATGGTCTAAACGTTACCACTCTTTTCGGAAGGGGGAGGCATCAGACATAATGCAGAGGATTACTTATCAAAATCAGTATTGTCTAATCTGGTGTGTGGAAAAGAGTTACTTAAGTATGTTACATTGAAGAATTGCTGGGGTTTGTTTTGTAGTCGTTTGTTCGTTAATGTGTAAAAAATAGTGGCTTGCTAAATCTTTCACTCTTTGAACCCAGCTCTTCTCTCATATCTGTTTCACTTGATAGGTAGCATTTAAAATGTACTTGGGTATCACACCAAGCATCACAAACTGGAGTCCAGCAGGCGACGAATTCTCCCTTATCTTGGAAAACAATCCACTGGTGGATTTTGTGGAATTACCAGACAACCATTCCTCTCTTATTTACTCTAACCTCTTATGTGGGGTGCTCCGGGGAGCCCTGGAAATGGTGAGAAGAAGTGGAGGCCAGTTGAACCAATGGCCCTGGTGGCTGCATTTAATGAAATGCATAACTACGAGGCTGCATGTTTTCGGCATCCCATGAAAAGTTCAAAATAAATTGTGGACATTAAGTACATGGGTTTATGTTAAAAAGTATCAGCAGTATGTTAAAGTAATGGATAGTGTTCATTTGGTAATATTAGATTTTCTTTAAGTCTGTGAGTCTGAGAACATCAATTGAAACAATTCAAATATTTTCCAACTTTTCCATAATAAAAAAATTCTCTAAAATTTCTTCCATACATTTAGGTGCATTTGTGTTAATAAAAAAGTTAGTTTGTAGGCTGTTACACTGCAGTATTGTGAAGGCCAAAATAGTGTTCTCATTTATCAGGACTGCTGGATCAGCTCTTTGTATTGCATTTATGGGCCATCTCTTTTAAGGATTCTAAGTAGCTCACAGTCAGACCCAACGGTATCAATCAGGATGACTTTGGAACCTTTCGTCATATGTCCTAAGAACAATTTGTGAGTCCATCAAGGGGGTTCCAAAACCCCCAGTACAAAGGCGGGGGGGATCACATTGCTTACAAGACAGGAAGGTTGATAAAGGCAGTGCAACATAGGCTGTAATGTGGAAGAAGGGTGACTTTTCATAAATAATGAGATGTATCTTGGCATGAGTACCCTTCTTTTTCAAAGGGGTCTGGCGGAGCTGTTGTAGGGAAATATCTCAAAAGTGTGGACTTTCCTCTCTTTCATCATAGGTACAGATGGCTGTGGATGTCAGATTTATCCTGGACACCTTGAAAGGGGATGGAGTCACAGAAATAAGGATGAAGTTTATCAGGCGGATCGAAGACAACCTCCCAGTTGGAGAGGAGTGAGTCTTGAGCAGCTTTCATATTGGACTGGAAGGGATGAAGTCACTGAACCGGAGCTTCATTCGCATATAGTACCTTGTGTACTTTGAGACACTGACTGGTTAAGACCTCAATTCATTTGAAATAGTCTGTTTTATTTCCACGGATTTCTATTAAAAGCTTTTGTAGGATGTAGAACTCTTTTCATATTCATCAGAAACACAAGGCACCCTTTCCTTGTTACCACGCTTAGCTCCATGCAAAAATACAGGATATTAAAACTCTGTAATTTTAAACATTGGAATAATTCCAGATGCCACTTTCGTTCTGCAGTATGTGAAAAATTCCGGCATTATGTCCTCTGTTCATGTTGGTCAGTTTTTCTTCATGGGGAAGCCATTCCTGATAGCACAGAATGCATTCTATGATTTGAAAGAATTGAGAGCTCCTAATGGATTTGGACTTGTCCTTTTAGTTTTGCCATTCAACAAAACAATTAAAATTCATGTTGAATCAAGAGCTGGATCCATTTTGACAGTCCTGAAGGAAGTGTGTCATTGAAACTGAACAGAATCCCAGTTGGTTGGGTGTTTCCGATTTCGTCTTTGTCTTCCTAGTTGGTTGGCCGAAATAGTTTTAATGAACCAATGATGTAGGGCTCAAGTTTCAAATGTTTATATAATGGAAAAATGATATTCACTCTGAGGGCCTCTTCTTTACCACATGTTTGGTTTCGGTAACTAATTGAAGAGTTGTTCACACCAGCTTTGTTTTCTAAAAGTTTTAGACAAAGCACGTTTCAAACATGTTGCTGTTGGGCATCCATGCTGAGACGATAGAAATGGTAGTAGCATGTTTCATGTGCATTCAAGTTTTTTTTAAGAAAAAGGGGTCTCAAGATTGCAGACAGAAGGATATAAAAAGCCTTGTGTGGTAGGTTGATCAGTGTACCAAATGCTGGATGATTGAAAGGAATTTGAAGAGTATCTTAGGAGAGCTTAACAGTGAATATTCACTGAGTTTGTCATTGTGTGTATTTTATGAGGTTCTAAGTTTCCTATTGAGCAGAACAGCCATTGTTGCATTTCGTGGGCAAATCTGTACTAAACGGCAAAAATCCTTTGAATTGAGGATCCCATGGAGAATGTTTGCATTAAACATAAAAATGCCTGCCACACTTAAAAGAGGCACCAGAAGCTTCTAGTGATCTCTCTCTTCTTAAAGCATAATGGAATCCATTACCCCATGCTGATGTTGGTGAAAAGATTGCAGTACTTCATTTGTTAGAGAAATTAATTGATGGTTGGGAGGCTTTATGGTTTATTTGCGTGGGTATCAACTGAATGGTATTTTAAAAGTTGGCAAAGGGAACCGTAATTATTCGATGACTTGGTCTTGTAAATAATGCTCTGGGTAATATGCGTAGTGGGAGAATGAAATGGCTTACCTAATTGCAAGAAAATGAAAACCAAACAGTTGCTTTCTCAAGACAGTGGGGCCATTTTTAAGGGTATCTTGGTCATATTTTCCCAGCGCTCTTCTATAATTTTTCTCAGTTGCTTTGCAGAAGTGTAGAGGCAATATTTTTTTGCATCATGAAGGATTAAAAATTTGAGCATACCTGTTCCGGAATAATTCATTCTGACCGTCGGAGGAATCTAGCCCTGAAAAAATCATTTTTGTTCCTTCTGTAATTTTTGATAGTTTTAAAAAATTACGCTGATCTAGAGCTGATTGGTGAATATTGATTAGTTAGATGCAATTTACACCTTTTTATTTGTATATGGGGTATGTCTTAATGTGTTCCATTTTTGAAGGTATTGTTTTGAAGCTCTTATATTAAAGACACTCTTAAATTAAGGTGTATGGCAGTAGACTCATAGTTAATTTTACTAAATTTTATCCTACTTTTGCTCTTCGTGGGGTGGGAATGGAGATTTTGCAATATCCTTCCCCCAGGAGTGGGATGGGAATGGAGATTTTGCAGTATCCTCCTGCCACGCCCACCAAGCCACACCATGCCCACCAAGCCATGCCCACACAACCGGTAGTAAAAAAAAATGGATTTCACCACTCACTGCAATTGCTACCCCTGCTGTTCGAGGACCACCAAATGGTAGACCAGGTCTGTGCAACCCCATCCAGGATAAAAGATTGAATAGTCCTAGAAGTAGTAGGCTCCAAAACACAAAGCTATTCAGTCTTGCCATAGTTCAACCAAAGTCTGTTGTTCCTTATCCAGACACTCATAGCTTCCAGTCTATAAGATAAGACATTCATGGCATCACTTAATTTGCATGGGGCACTGTTACATAATTGGGTGTCATCAAATGTCCTGATGATACCTCACCCCATGGCAACAGATGGATTCACTCAGCGCCTCATAGAGATAATACAAAGGACAGAGAGCACCAAACCCTGTGCCACCCCTTAAAGTAGGGGCCAAGAGCAGGACCTCTCCTTTCCAACCACCCATTGATTGAAATCAACCCCAGAGAAAGGCAAATTAGCACATCCCCATGTCATCTACTCCCAATCCTCTGAGCCGATGCAGAAGGACACCATGGTCAACGATATTGAAAACCATTGAGAGGTCAAGTAGGGCAAGGATCGACGCACTGCCACCATCACGCTCACTACAGAGATCTTCCAAAAGTACCACTAATGCTAATTCTGTCCCACAGCTATCCCTGAATCCTGGCTGAAAAGATTCTAGATAATCTGCTTTCTCCAAGGGCTGTCCTTTGAAGCTGTCACCCAACCATTTTCTCAGATGGATTGAAGCCTCCAAGACCATAAGACTGGGGAATTCCACTGCCAATGCAGAAATGGAGCTCAGGCAGGGAGGTTGTGTGTGGCAGGGAAGCTGATACAATGGCAACAATCTCAACTGATCCCTAGAGCCCAACCTAATGAACAAGATCCCACATCCAGTGACCTGTGGAGAGCGCCCCTGGAAGACATAAAAGATTGCTGGATTGTTGTGGTCCGCCAGCAGCCTGCGGACCTGGCAACGGAGTCAAGACAATGAGGAGGCTGCGGAGGAACATGGGCCAGTCCTGGAGTCTGGGGAAGGCCCGGACGAGGGCTCTGCATCGGAGGCAGAGATGGGGCCAGGGCCATCTGGGACTGATGTGCGGACTCGAGCCTCCAGAGGCTGACAGTAGAGAGGCAGAGGAACAAGAGCTTGTTCTTAGTGCGCGTATCCGCAGAGCTGCCAGAAGGCAAGAGCAGCTGAAGAAAAAAGGACAACTCGTGAGTAAGGCCAGAAGATGATTGGCCACTCCCATAAGGTTTAAAAGAGTAGCAACGAGCTGTTGGGTTCTTTGCAGAAAAGCAATGTTGATTCCCATGCTTCTTGTCAGCGTCTCTTGAACTTTGTGGGGGGTTTGCCAAGAAAAGCCTTTGGCCGGTTGCCAAAGACATCAAAGGTTGGTGATAAGGCTGACGGACTGGTTATTAAGAATTTTGTTTTGGACTAAGCTGAGAATGAATTAATTCTCAGCTGTTTTAATAAAATAAGTTTGTTGAGGACTGAATTGTGTTTGGTAATTACTACTTGGGCCTTGGTCACAACATGGATGATGATCATCACACTGGTACACCTACCTTAGTCTTGGATCGTGCCATACCCGAAACCCAAATGGGCACATCTCTGAAAGGACCACCACAACCACCCTCCTGGATCCAGCCAGGTCTTGGCAATGCATGCCACGTTGGCATTAGATTGCACACAAAGGAGGCTTTATTACAGACCGACCTGACATTTAAAAACATCAGCAGGAAAACAGGACCCCTGATTGGGTACAAGGACTGAACAAGGACCTGGGGGGAGGGCGGGGTTGAGAAACAATGATGACCAAAGTCAGGGAACCAAGGAAAGATATTTAATTGTTCTACTTTTTAACAATCAAGTTTTGGATTATGCCACTCAGGTTTTGTCTTGCAATCATTTCATACAAGTGAAAAGGCACGTGCTTGTTATCTCAAAAGTTGGTCAATGGTACCACAGTGGTGGCTCAGTGGCTAAGGTGCTGAGGTTGTCAATCGAAAGGTTGGCAGTTCAGCGGTTTGAATCCCTAGTGCCGCGTAACAGGGTGAGCTCCCGTTACTTGTCCCAGCTTCTGCCAACCTAGCAGTTCGAAAGCACGTAAAAAATGCAAGTAGAAAAATAGGGACCACCTTTGGTGGGAAGGGAACAGCGTTCTGTGCATCTTTGGCATTGAATCATGCTGGCCATGTGACCACGGAGACATCTTCGGACAGCGCTGGCTCTTCGGCTTTGAAACGGAGATGAGCACCGCCCCCTAGAATTGGGAACGACTAGCACATATGTGCGAGGGGAACCTTTACCGTTACCTTTTACCACACCATTCTGTTGCTTCTAATAATTGGGACGACAAAAACACAAAAACATGGTTTGCCAAGTGAATTCATTCTTCGGGTAAGTGGTGGCAGAATTCTTTCTCTCGTCGTATAAGTCTTCCACTAGATGTCCCTAGTTATCTAGAAGGATTGACTTGGAAGGCTGGCTGCTATCTGCACCGCAGAAGTTTTACTTTTCTTTTTCAAAAAAACTGGTAATGGTAGAAAAAATGTGAATGTATTATTTGTATACTATCTGTCATTCTACAGTACTCCTCTTTACGCAATTTAAAATTTAAGATGCATTAAAAATTAAACGATATAAAACAGAGATCGTAAATAATGGAGTGATGACATTGGGAGATGTTACTTGCCAAGGTGCATAAAAATGGTTTCATTCAATGCTATTATTCTAAGCCTAATAATCCCCACTTAGGAGGTCATGTCCATTCAATTAATACAAAGTTGTCCTGAATGTTAACTGTAAACCTTTTAGCTGGTCTTGTTATCTTTGAAAAGGATGGAAAGAGAGCTCTGTGGCTATTTAATGCAAACAAATAGTAAGAATTGGGCCATGTCTGTTTTCTGTATTCTTCTTTTATACTTCTGTAGATTCCAGTTTTTAGCAGGGGAACCTGGAAACTTAAAGCCTGCAATGCTGGAGTGTGTCAGGACAACAAAAACATCACTGTAAAACAGATTCACCCCTCCCTTCAACTTGTCTCAATTAACACAAAAC
Organism: Stegonotus admiraltiensis; assembly: GCA_032468215.1. NCBI lineage: Eukaryota > Metazoa > Chordata > Lepidosauria > Squamata > Colubridae > Stegonotus > Stegonotus admiraltiensis. The sequence continues at coordinate 11,335 of JANHZT010005612.1, forward strand.
AAAAAATCAGAGTTTTGGAGGAAAAATTTGGATAATTTCTTTTCCAACTTAAACTTCTAAGCGCTGATGCTTGGTGATGTTTAAACTGTAGTGTTAGGATTTTATTTTATATTCTCATAGTTTACAAATCTAATTTTGCCTTTCCAGGAGTGATCTCTTGTTGGCTCTGGAGATTCCCCCCTAGAAAACGTATTTTGAAAAACAATTTAGCTTAAAGAAGAATTTCTCCTGAACTTTCTATGAAGCATCATGTGATGTCTTATACTAGGATGCTGTCTTCATTGTAATTAACATTTTGTGTGGTGGCAGTGAGTTGAGTTTCTTCTCTGGGTTTTCAGCTAGTAGTTGAAGACGTTTCCTTAATAATGATGAATAGCTAAACTTTTTATGGTTGATGCTAATAGTAACCAAATTTGTTCCATCTGCGTAGACTGGAGAGACTCCCTGTATGTTCAGTGATAGAGACAGAAGTCTGTGCTTTCTAGCTTACTGAGAAGAGAGAGGGGTGAATTGTCCAATTACAGTAGATGCTATTTATTTTTGAGTGATTGATGCTGCTTTAAAAATTGAACACCCTATTGGGGTCCTCTCTGATTTCCCATGCTCAGCTTTTAATGAATTAGTAAGTCAACTGTTTACAGAAAACTTCCCCACATCATTTCTGATCCCCTCAACATATTTCCCTGTAGGGTTTCCTATCATTTAGAAGTGAAACATTTCAGTGGAATGAATTCTGAGCCAAATGGCTCTCACTGGTTCTAAACAGAGGTATTTCTCAAAAATGATTGCATCTTTTTATTCCTTGGAGTTTGAGCCAAGGAAGAAATCTTGCCATCCTCTTACTGGCAAGGTGGAAAAGCAGAAAGCTATTTTAGAACAGAGTACAACATCACGCAAAGATTTCTCGGATATCTAACTTGCCCCAAACCTAACCCCAATTTCAGAATCCTACATTTGTGTCTTATCAGAAACACAACACTATCTTATCAGTAATGACTCACAGTTCATTTTAATGCCACTGCGTGTCAGTTTATGAATGAGTGAAATTTAAGCAAGACAGTTTTGTAAAGGGCTGGAGAAAAGCCTTGGTGAATCTGGAAGTCAGAGGTCCTGACAACTGTACTTCTTTCCTTTTTGTTTTGAAGCATTTCCCTGCTTGTTTTCTTTTTCTCAAACCAAAAAGAAAACTCCCAATTGCCATGGCTCAACTTCCAGGCAGCTCCACCTGGAGAACTGATGAGAAACTTCATCGACAAACTTGGTGAATATTGTAAATTAATGAAAGGAGAGGAAGGTCTGAACCAGTGGTGAAATCCAAATTTTTTTACTTCCGGTTCTGTGGGTGTGGCTTTTTAAAAAAAATTATTTTGATGTATATGCCGCCCTTCCCCGGAGACTCGGGGCGGCTTACAATGCGTTAAGCAATAGCCTTCATACTTTTGTATATTTTATACAAAGTCAGCTTATTG
>JANHZT010005614.1:31021-44413 GCA_032468215.1 Stegonotus admiraltiensis
GGGAAGCCTCTGATGATCCCATGGCTCGGCCAAAGAGGTTGTAAAAAAATGGTTTTAAAAGTTAAAATAAAAAAAGTTGACCACGCCCACCCAGTCACATTACCACCACCACCACCACCACGCCACGCCCACAGAACCGGTAGTAACAAATTTTACATTTCACCACTAGCCTGATGATAGGTGTAACATGCTCCCAGCCATCAGGTGAAGGTCAACATATAAGGCCGATATACTCTGGGACTAACTGTAGCTTTGAGCAATCTTTAAAGGCAGCCCCATGTAGAATGCATTACAGTATGTTACAGAGTGATTGAGATGGCTTCAGAATTGGAGGTGTATTTTGGTTTGCAAGGATGACAACTGACACAGAAAACAAGACAGCGCAGGTTTTATGCCTTTTTTAAAAAAAACTGTAAGTGAAGTTACTTACAACAGGTATATACAACACAATCCTGGCCTTCACCCAGTGTCAGGTTTCCTCCTAAGTCTCTCTCCCAAAGTCTACTCACTCCCCCTTAGCTCTTCTGCTAACTGCTTTATTTCCCCCTGATTTCTGGTGTTATCAAGAGAACGTAAACAAAGGAATGGGCTGGATTTACAACTAAGTATGCTCAGTGTGGCTCGTCTTCTTCCTCAGATCTGCTTGGTGGAACCATTTGCATGTCCTTCCCTTGGAAAAGAACCTGTTTCATGGCAGTCGGTCCAATCACTCCCTAGAAGCCAGGGTTTTGCTAAAAGCTGTCATGTCCCTCTTTCCTGTCTTCGGTCTTGCATGTAGACGTTGTGTCTCTGGGACTTCTCTTTGTCCAGGGCACCCCCCCTCCCCCAATGGTCTTTTCTTCTCTCTCTCCAACTGGAGTTCAATAACTTGCTCCACACACTCATGTAACTTCACTCTCCAGCCACTCTGTTCTACAGTCTCCTTCTTTTCTCTCTCACTCTTAAATTTTCAGCCAGACTGCAGCACGTCCTCCAGCAACTGAGGAGGTGGGTGTGTCCCCAGAGCTTTCACACCTACATACCACTCTGGACTAATAGGATTGCTGTCTCTACAGCTCCCCGCAACAGCCCTGGCTAGCAGCCAGGAGAACTTATCAGCCTGCATGACAGTGCAGCTACACTTCAAGGCTAAACTGTAGCCTCTTCTTTCCTTTTCTCTCTTCATTTGATGGCTCACATCAGCATACAGCTACCATTCCAGAGCACTAAAAACTATAGGCCACACGTAACTTAACCAGATGGTAATGGGGACATAGGTTATTGTTCTGGTGCACTTATCAAGGTTGAAAAAGTTCTTATGCCATGGCTTCCACCTCTTTTAGCAGGAGCCATGAGTGCAAAATGACCCTAGTTTGCAAATCTGGTTCTTCAAGAACAGTGCTGACCAGTCCAGAATAAACACTGATCTGTTTTGTTTGGATTCACCATCAGAATTTTCTGTCCCATCCAAACCCTGACAATCAGTTAAGGTATCAAGGACATTTCTCACTCAATCTGGGTAACAATGTTAAGCATGTTGTTGACTGTTTCACAACCTACAGGTAAATCATTGTCTGACAACCACAACTGGGGCCAGAATTTGAGTTACTAAGCAATGCTCAGTGACTTGTCAAATAAGTCACCAAACGACTGGGCCTGATTTTATGACCATTGTTACCGTGGTCATTAGGTGAATTATTTGGCCATTGACAATCACATGGTTAAGTGAATCCCGCTTTCCCAATTCCCTTAGCTTGTTAGAAGCCAGCCAGGAAGATCTCAAGTTGCAATCACATGACCGCAGAACACTGCAACCCTTATAAAGGCGAGCCTGTTGTCAAGTGCCTACATTATGGTCACTGTGCCCATGGGAGTGGTGCAACAGTGATAACTTTAAGGAAGGGTCATCAGTCACTTTTTCCAAGGACACTTTTAACTTCGAACCGCCCTTCGACCGAACAACTGACCATAAATTGAAGATTACGTGTATCAGATAATCTCTTTCAGCAACTACATGAAGATGCTGAAGGTCAGGAAAAAAGACCAATTCCTGAAACACCCTACATGACAGGGGCCACCAGGAGGACTTCTATCCCCCCCATTCCCCAACTGGAACCACTTGTTGAGAGAAAAGCAAAGCTATCGCAAAGCAGGCTTCCAATTCCCAATGCCAGAATTAAAGCCCTTCAAACAGAACGGAATTTTCCAAAAGCAAATGAAACTTTTTAAGGAAGTCCATGATGCAGTCTTAAGCTTACAGGTACACAGTTTACAGACAAATTCATAGAAATTGATCTGGGGTTATTTCCTTAATGCATAAAACAGAGTGTGTTGAACATAAAGTGACAAATGATACCTCAATGTAGTCCCTGAAGAGGTAGCGTCTGTATTTATCTTTCAGCTCCTCACTAGGTAGCAGTGGAAACACAAAATCTTCTGGAGTCCGAAGCAAACAATCCTGAGCCATGCAGGAGACACCTAGTAAGAGGGGGGAAAAAACCAAAATGGCTATTGTCAGAGACCTGAATGACACCAGAGGCCATTATTCATTTTTTAAACAATCTTCAAATACTATCCAATTTCACAGAATTTCTGGAAAGCTGGCTCTGAAAAGACTATTATCAGAAGTGTTCAGCAATGGAAAACATTATCCTTCTTGATCAGAGACAGATGAAAAAGATTTCAGTGGGAACAGTCCATTCAAAGAAGGTAGGATATAAATTTCTGGGAGACAATCCAGAGGGCCAAGAGACAGCTGTTGTCAACCCCACAACCCAAGATACAATCTGCTGCTATCCAAAGAAGACTTAAAAAGAATGTAAGACGTTCCCCTTGAACTGCTCCATTTCTAAGATTGTGAGAAGATTTACCAGCAGCAGAAAGCAGTACGTAAAGATACCGGTGTACCCCAAAAGAGCCAAATGACCCATTGCTTTGCGCTTACCAACTCCCACTCCATCTTTGACAAGTACGGTACAATGCTGCTCCCAACAGCTGCGGCAAAACTGATGCTGACAGGCTAGAGATAATAGGTTTTCCTTTCGAACCAACTGCATGCAAACTGCACAGTGCTGGGAGGAATGTACCATGGCCTGTTTGACAGAGAGAGAGAGAGACTGAAATTATTGGTAAAGAAGTGGAATTATAATGGCCTGTTTAAATAAAGTACATGTCTTTAAATGTCAACATATTGGTTAGAAAAGCTGTGACCTATCCTGATATTTCAAATTCAGTTCTGATTTATAGTCAGGAATAAGTAGTTCCTTCCTTGTATTATGTGCATACCATAATAACTATACATAGGACATTAAAGTGGCTACTCCCTTCATCAGCTTAATTTCAAACTGGGCAACTCCCACCGAAGAAGATACTGCAACACATATAGACCAGGAAGGCAGCTCCACAACTTCGCCAAATCGAGATAAAGTTAATGACACTTCCATTAACTTTACAATGATTACATGTAAATCTGTCACTCCCATAAAACTAAACATAGTACATAAAGCTGTACTATGCTAAATGACTTTTAGAAGACAAGAGAAACAATGTTTGACGGGTTGGAGGTTTCCAACTTTCCAAAGAACAGCAGGAGGCCCTCCACTTGGTAACATCATATGCAAGGGATGGCATTCTTTTTTCTTCCAGGTGTCTTTTTCAGAGCTGAAATTATGGGGATGGGAACAGATGACCTATAAACCACTTCAATTTATACCCTTAAAACATCCTCAAATCCTGAAAATGATCCAAAATTTCATTATTTAGTTAGTTAGTTCGGGGTTGGTGGGTGGGTAAAGATAGAAATAAAGGTAGTCTCACTTCCAGAAACTCATGTTCTCTTTTGCATCCCAATCTTAGTTTTCAATATTAAACAAATACAACGTCACCAAAAGTTGGCCATTTTGCCACTAAATTCTAACAGTGCAACTCAGGGTGCTGAGTGGGAGGGCACATGCCGCCTGAAGGTTGCCTATCTTTCTTCTAGGAACTGTGTTAATCAGACCCTAGCAAATTATTATATACAATGAGAGGTGCAGCTATATTTTATATGTTACATATGACCTGCTTCATAATACAGGTAGTCCTTGGGATTGCTGTCACCAAGTGCCAAGACTGTAAAACACAACATCACGTGACCATGCCACTTAGCGATGGAGGTTCAGGCAGTCCCAGTTGTTAAGCAAGAACCTCTTGCCAGTTTCCCCATTGCCAGTTTCCCCATTGACTTTGCTTGTGGGAGGCAGGGAACATATGAACTTGTGATCACGTGACCAGGGCTTGCTGCTACATCTTAATCACAAGTTGAGGAGGCTGTGATAAAGAACTTCAAGGACAATTCATAACTATCATTCATTCTGCACCATTGTAAGTTTGAGCAGTTGCTGAATGGGTGGTCATTAAACAAGGTTGATCCATATACAGTATATAATAGATACAATGGCAAGGAGCTGATTTACAATCAATAGTGACACCTACACAAATTCACATCTTTATCAAAAGCCATAATTCCAGTGATAACAAGCAGATCTCCATTTAATGAGATGAATCACTATTACTTTGTAATACTGGCATATTATTACTATGGCAATTATGTTTTCTTATTTCAAAAACTTTGAAAACAATCTTTTAAATTACACAATTCTATTTAGAATACAATGGAAATACAAAAATGCTTTGAGCAGAAAGCATCTGCTCAAATAAGATTGTAATCAATCTTATTGTAATCAGTCTTATTTGGAATAAAGAATAACTGCTTAGCATGTTTGAATTACATGTATTCAAAATATTTATTTAATAAATGTACATGCTATCTACCTCACTAACCAGAGTGACTCTTGGCGGCTTATAAATACTTTTTAACACCAAGTACCTTAGAAAATCTATTTACTCACGTGTTTGAATGAGGCAGGCTGAACCCTTGCTTCCACTAGCAACTGAACTGAATTAGATGTGTGCCTGAGAGCCAGAAAAAAAGTAAACTTTAGACAGACATAGGGCCACACCTGTGAAATTAATGAATTCATCCGGTCATAATCTTAAATCACTAAATAATCAACTTTTTCTGATAAAGCCAGCCCATGGAGGTTGACAAAAATATTACTACTAATAAAATCTAATGCAAAATAACCAATATCACAAAGCAATTATACTAGTAAATTTTACAGACACATAAAAATACAGGCATTGGCATAAAATACTGTTGTTAAACATTACAAAAATTAAAACGGAGGAAAGTTTCAGCTGAACAAATACATTTCTGGGTTACTGTTAAATATAGTCAGAGAAGCAGATTGAACTCTGGAGAAAGAAATTCCAAAATTCCAAATTGTAGCTTTTGGAATATACCATACAGGGGCAATTATTCATTTAAATAAGTGAGTCTCAACTATATGGAGATGTATCTCTTGAACCTAATTTGAAAACCTATGGAAAACTAGCGCAAATAAGAACAGGACTGTGTTGCTTGCTTTCATCTGAAGCAAAAAACAGAAATGTGGCCTCTGCATTCTATATCCAGCTGCAATTTTTGGGTTTTCTTCTAAGGTACTGTCACCAGCACATATTACATCAATTTAAAAAAAGATCACCAATCCATGGATTGGACATTTCCAAAAATGAGATCAGCTGAAGAATCACATGAAATTGGAAATAATCTTAAACACAAGTTCAAAAGTATTTTAAGAGGTAGTGAAGAATTATCAAGCAAAATGCTGTGCAACAAAGGCAGTAATCTTCTTTTCAGCTGAGATCATACTCAGTGTTTTATGGCTACACTCCAAAAATGGGTCCAGAAGACAGGGACATAGCAAAAACAACAGTTCTGTTACAGGAGAGTTGTGAGTCAGGGAGAGATATGTATACACAGGCACATTTTTTGAATTTATGCCATTATAAATATTTTTCAATGCTCAGTTTCTAATTCCAATCTTAATACCAATATTAGTACCAATACTATTCTGAAACACAGCTTGCTACAAAATGCAACTGTGCGATTTGCTACCCAATTCTGATGGCTGATGAAGAGAGAGCTTCACATCAAAACCTCAGGATGATAGAATGTGTAGCCAGAGATGTTACATTCCTCCACCATATAGGGTCAGATGACTTTAATGCCCTTTAGCTATAAAGACAGTAGAGATACCGTTTTCCCCTGAAACTAAGACTTCTCCGGATAATAAGCCCAATTGGGCTTTTCAGTGCATGCGATAAAATAAGCCCCCCCCCCCGGCAAAATGAACCCCCCACCAACTACTTACACGCATGCGCAGCCGGTCCTGCCATTTCCTCTAGTTGCTTGCCACGCAAACAACACGATGTGAGGAGGTGAGGCCGGAAGAGGGGGGAAAGGGGAGGGGGAACATGCCCCACGCACGCCACACGCCCTTACTGTACCTACTGGTAACGCTGATGGCCACCGCAAAAAGAGCCTCATGCCCCACTCCTGCCTCTTGCTTAGCAACCCTCTCCCTTTAGGGATGCAATTTGGGGGTGGCAGGTGGGGCGGGGGAGAAGCAGGACACACGTCTTACCTTTCCAGCTTGGTTATGTTCCTCGCTGTTGTGTCTAGGGAAACACTGTAAAAAAAACCTTCTCGTGAGTTCAATCAAACTTCTCACACTCGCAAGAAGTTTTCTTTTACAACGTGTTTCCCTGGACACAACGGCAAGGAACGTGACGGAGCTGGAAAGGTAAGATGCGCTTCTCACCCGCCCCACCTGCCACCCCCAAATTGCATCCCTAAAGGGGGCGGGTGGCTAAGCAAGGGGCAGGAGCCCTGTCATGCCCAGCCGGGGTGGGGGGAGGAGAGAGAAGGCAAGGAGAATCACGTCTCACTCCACGCGTCTCGCTCCGTCTCGCAGGACGGCAGCTGTGCCAGTATGATGAAGCTCGCAGTGATGCTGCGTTCTTGCATGCAACGGCACAACAAGCCTTGCAGAGTCTTGCTCCACAAGGCGGCAGCAGCAGCGGGACATATCAGAGCAGTGGCAGCCAGCCACTTAGCTGGCACGAAGAACAGGGAGGGGAGATGACAAGCCCTTATTTTGGGGTTCAAAAGAAAATATGACCCTGTCTTATTTTTGGGGAAACACAATTGTTCTTGTTTACTGACCACCAATTCAGCAACCGTTCAAAGTTACAACAGCGCTGAAGCAGGTGGTTTATGACAGGTGCAGTATACCTGCAATCACCTGATTACAATTTGGATGTTCACAACTCGCATGCATTAGAATAGAATTACAGACTTGGAAAGGACCTTGGAGGTCTTCTAATTCAACCCCCTGCTTAGGCAGGAAAGCCTAGACCAGGGGTGTCAAACTCAAGGCCCGGGGGCCAGATCTGGGCTGCAGAGTGCTTAGATCTGACCTGCAGGGCCGCCCTGGAAAGAGTGAAGGATTGGCCCGCAGTGCCTATGCCAGCAAAAACAGAGCTTGCAAGGGCCGCGGATGGTCCTCCCAAGCTCACTGGCAGAAGATTGCAGACCATTGCAGCCAAAAACGGAGCTCGCAAGGGCTGCAGGCGGCATTCCCGAGCTCCGTTTTCACTGGCAGAGGGTTGCAGGAGGCCGTTGCAGCCAAAATGGAGCTTGCGAGCCAATTTTTGTTGGCAGAGCGCTCGGGCCACCTCAGGCGCCTCCAACACAAGTGATGTCAAGCTGGCCACACCCACCCTGGCCTCCCAAGGTCAAACACAACCCTGATGCAGCCCTCAATGAAATCAAGTTTGACACGCCTGCTCTAGATCATTTCAGACAAATAGTTATCCATCGCATTTACAATGGTCACAGTATCTTGTAGTCACATGATTGCCATTTGCGACCTTCACAGCCAGCTTCCAACAAGCAAAATCAAGGGGGAAATCGGCAGGAAGCTGTAATTTGCCGTCACATAACGTTGTGCTTGGCTACCTGTGATGATTCGCATCACGACCGCAGCTGGAACTGATGCCGTTAAGTTGGCATGGTCATATTTTACTTTATGACCACATCACTTAGCGACAAAATTCCCAGTCTCAATTATGACCAGTGAGGACTACCTATACATAAATTGAATTATTTTTTTTCAAAATCTTACACATAAAGCAATAAAATAAGACTTTGCCATTATTCTCACTTATTTAATTTCTTGGAATAACCCACATTACAGATTTCAATATGTCAACCTTACAAGCAAGTTCATAAAGTTAGGAGAACAAACAGAGAGAGGTATTTTACCATAAGGTTCCCCTCACACATATGTGCTAGTCATTTCTGACTCTAGGGGGTGGTGCTTATCTCTGTTTCAAAGCCGAAGAGCCAGCACTATCCAAAGACATCTTCTGTGGTCATGTGGCCGGCATAACTAAATACCAAAGGCACATGGAACGCTGTTACCTTCCCACCAAAGGTGGTCCCTATTTTTCTACTTGCATTTTTTACGTGCTTTCGAAGTGCTAGGTTGGCAGAAGCTGGGACAAGTAACGGGAGTTCACCCTGTTACGCAGCACTAGGGATTCGAACCGCTGAACTGCCGACCTTTAGATTGACAAGCTCAGTATCTTAGCCACTGAGCCACTGTGTCCCTTCTTTTTACCATGTTTACCATTTTATCATGTTCTGACCCAAACATAGGGTGGGGTTTTTAAATAAATTTTTACATGAGTCTAATAAGAGAAACAATATTTTGTGTCTGCTTTCATAGTAAAGCATCAAAGGCGATTTGCATATATCTACGAATTGATCATATGCTTACCTTTCTAAAATTTCTGAGATTTGCCAATGGAAGCTAACTAATACAAGTTTAGCCACTGCATGAGATACCTAAGGGGAGAAAGGGGAAAAAAAGTGAATTGATCAATAGTAGAATTATAAAACATGCAAGCCCTGCAACTACATTTATGTTTCATAATTTGAGCAATGTTTTGAGGAAAGTTGAGGGTCCCTTTCAGTTTATCGTTTTTCTATTATGCACTATGCTTTTCAATTTGATATCATAATAAAAATTAATTCATATCCAAGAGTGTACATCGTTCATTCCAACTTCAAAAATTCAGCATTAAAAGGAAGTCCAAAGTCTGCATTCTGCAAAGTTATAGAGCATATGAATATTGTTCTTTTGTCTCTCCTATTTAGGATTTACTGTACAGATAAGCGGCAGGTGGCTCACCATAATCAGTATATTTGGACTTCAGTTCTTTTTAGATCTACCCAGCTGGAATAACAATAAAGAAGGATGGAAGTTCCACTGAGTAACAGTTGTGCTGCCCTGTGCTTCGAACCTTTTATCTATTAATAACTGGGAAAGAGGATTCACCAGGCTTTCCTATCTCAGTCAAACTGCAACATAGTCCAGCTGTTCATGGACAGCATTCACAGTAAGCAATATAACAGAGTAACAAGGCTGGGAGGGACCTTGTAGGTCAGTGATGGCTAACTTTTTTGCCATCACGTGCCAAAAGCGGGGGGAGCACGGGGTGTGTGTGTGTGTGTCACACGTGTGGGTGCCCACGCCCATAATTCTATGCGCCATGCCCCGTGCATGTGTGTGCGACCTCCCCCCCACACTTCCCCTGCTTTTGGCACGTGATGGCACAGTGGACCTGGTAGGCCTACTTTTTGCCCTCCCCAGGCCCCAGAGCTTTTCTAGGAGCCGGGGGAGGGCGAAAATGGTCTTCCCCACCCCTCTGGAAGGCTGGAAATGGCCTGTTTGCCAACTTCCAGGGGGCCCAGAAGCCCAAAAATCAGCTGGCCGGTGCATGCATGTGCACCGGAACTAAGCTCGTGTGCCCACTGATATGGCTCTGCGTGCCACTTGTGGCACGTGTGCCATAGGTTCGCCATCACGGTTGTAGGTCTTCTAGTCCAATCCCCTGCTCAGGCAAGAAACCTCATACCATTTCAGACAAATGGTTGTCCAATTTCTTCTTTAAAACTTTCAGTGTTAGAGCATTCACAACTTCTGGACGCAAGTCGTTCCACTGATTAAGGGCACGTTGTCCCAAAGGTGCTTTTTCAAGAACCATGACCTAGATGACTGAGAATCTCCTATCATATCATAGACATTATCATAGATTTTAAGGGCAAGTTGTTCCACTGATTAAGACAATGTAGCTTTGCTCGGCTTAACGAAGTATGGAATCCTGTCATTGTGCTTTGTAAATCATGGTTTATGGCTCAGTGCATGTCAAACTGGAAATCATGGATTTTGTATGGTTAAGCAACTCCAATCTGTTCCCATTCAGAGCAAATATATCTAGCATATGCCAGCATAACTCCTTCACAAATGGCCAATATCTAGCACAGTGTCATTTTTTTTTCATTATTCTTCACTATATCATCTCTGACTTTAATTGTATTCTGAGTACATATTACCGTAGAATAGAGTTAACGCAAAAAATCTACGGTAAATACAAAATGCAAAACAGCTATCCACAAAATGCAAAATTTGCAAAAATGACATGACTCAATGCCAGGACTTAAGATACAATAAACTAGAATTAGAAGAACTGGGTAAAGAACTGAGTACAGAATTACTGTACCTGATCCCTAGAAGCAACTATTAGCTATCTAGTAACTTGGTCACTTTTTAGGGAACTGCTAATAATTTGTGTTTCTCAAAAGCTAGGGAAATTGTACTTAAACAGCTGAATAAAGAGGAAAATATCAGAAATTATGTTTTATGATTAATATCAGAGTTCAAAAAAAATAATTACACTATCAAGTCGTACCTATATGAAATTGAAAACATGTTTAGTATATACAAGATCTGGAACACATATGCCATGAAAGCACAGCATTTGTCACTCCAAAAATCACTTTCAAACAAGTACCAAGCAGTCCTGTAACTCTTCAGGAACTACCACTGAGGTTTCTCCTTTATCCTCCACTCTTCTGAATTTTAAAAAAGTTTCCAGAAAAGCTTCAGAAAAATGATGCATGCAGAAGAATACAAACTGAAGCAATTCATGTATTTCATATTCTGACCAGAAATTAAGGTGGCCTCTGTTAAGCAACTATTCTAATAAATAATGTGGCTTATTAATGCAAATGACCTGACAGGCAAATATGCATTTATTGTAAGATAAGTCACTTAGCATCTGAAGATACAGATAGTCCTTGACTTATGATTACAATTGGAACAGGAAAATCCATTAAGTGAGTTGTGCCTGATGTTATGACCTTTTTTAGCTGCAGTCGTTCAGCTAATTGTATGGTTCTTAAGTAAATCTGGCTTCCTCCATGGACTCTGCTTGTCGGAAGCACACTGGGGAGGTTGCAAATGGCAAACACATGACCCAGGGATGAGGCAAGCATAATATGTAAGTGCCAGTTACCAAGTGCCTGAATTTTGATCACGGGGGTGCTGTGATGGTCGTAAGTGCAAGGACTGGTCATTTTTCCAGTGACATCGTAACTCAGAGCAGTCATTGAACAAAAGGTTGTAAGTGGAGGACGATCTGTACTACTGAATCCATACAAAATGATTTGTATCACAGAATACCTACAGATGGCATGGGTAGTCCAGATCACCTATCATTTGGCAGATGATTGCAAAACTGATTAACAAAAAACACTTAAGAACTGGTATCATTTTGATTTATAGCCAGATGGCAGTAAATGATGATTGGATGATTACCTTCATCTCAAAACTTGGTATTTCCATCCCCTCCAACAGGCCTGATGTCCATAACAAATGTGGTATAAGCTTAATTGCAAAATAGAGTGTCTATGCTTTGTGGTAATAAATTCCAGATCAGGAAAGGTGATACTGAGGATAGGAAGTCCTAAGTAAAAAGGAAGCCAATAGACATTTTCTTCTGTTTTAACCACAGTTTAATTGTATAATTTGTGTGTTTTGTGTCACTGTCTTGATGTATAACCTACTTTCTCTTGAGCTTTTCTCTGATGCTCTGTAAAATGTGTGGTGCTTTTCTTAAAACTGGCTACTTGTTTTTCCTAAAAACTACGGTAGTTGCATTTCCATTGTAGACTAATTCAGAGAGCATTTAATCATGTTTGCTGAAGAAGCTAGAAATGATTTTGCAAACGAGCAAAATAATCATGACTTATCTAGTCAATTCCTGATTTGCAATTGATTAAAGAGTTCGACACAGAGGTAAAACAAGTCAAGAAAATAAGCGATGTATCCCAGAATGCACATCATATTAGATCATCAGCAATCCATAAAAGTTTCAAGATGACATCAATACTGAATTGATATTGTTATGGTTTAGGTGCCTGTTGTTTCTTGTTTTCTTTCTTTCCTTTTTTTGTATTGGTTCTATTGTTTGTTTTTTTATTGCTGTTGTTGGCCATCCAAAATTGTGTGGTACAAGAGATAGGCAACCACATAAATATTTTAAATAAATAATTAAAACATAGCCCAAAACGTAAGATTCACATCCAAACATCTGAAAAAGAACATGGTCCATAAAAGGTTTCTATTTCAGATCTAGAAACCTCTGAGGGAAGATAGGGAATTAAATGTACTTGGTTGTGAATAGGCACAGATTAAGTGGCTATAACAAACATGATGAAGCAGGGATAGAGAAAGGACAAGGAAAGACATACTAGCGAAGCTCTTGCTCTCTTTTTTTAATAAAAGTACATGTAACATCTAATATATTCTAGGAAACATTGGAAGATCAGATTCCTGCAGAAGGTAAGGATGGGTAGCAATATCTGGCCACAAATGTAAATTAGATCTGGAAATCTGCTGTGGCCCAACTCATCGAAAGAGCGATCTATTGAGTGACCACTGGCTGAGTGAGAGTAATTAATGAGAATGATCCCAAGATGGCGAAAAAGAATTAGAAAGGCATGCATAGGAAATGTAGATTGTAATAGTGGTGGGGTTTTACTTATCTTGGTGCAGACTGGGCCCATCTATGCACAATAAATATATAAATTACTGATTTCCACAAAACACTGGGTAGGTCTTGGAATCAGCCAGAGGGCACGCAACCAAAAAGATTACCATAATTTAGACTGAGATGTAAGCATTGTAAAATAGGAAAGTATCTCTAATGTTGTAACATTTAAACCACATGCAAATCAGAAGCTTCCAGTTGAGACCCACATGGTTAAATTTATTTACCTTAGGAAAAACACCTAAAAATTAGGAGACTGGTTAAAAAAGGAAAAACAGAAAACAAGAAATTCAGATCTCTTTATAGTGCCTGGAGATTATCTAAAGGGATAATTGCATTTAGAATTTATAACATAATGTAAAAGGATCAATCAAGTCCAGAAAAATAATAAGAACTTTTAAAATTTCAAATAGCAAAACTGTCAGGGTTCCAAGGAACACCCCAAAAAAAATAAAGCTCCAAGGCATGTGGTTCCTCAAAGTTCCAATTTATTAGAGATGTCATGTTGGCACATCTGGGAAAACCTGAAACTGAAAGCTTCCAGGTTTCCCCCACCCAGCTAAGAGTTCA
>JANHZT010005615.1:9623-33396 GCA_032468215.1 Stegonotus admiraltiensis
CTATGTGTTTTATCCATTGGCTGTTCACCGCCCTGAGTCCTTCGGGAGAAGGGCGGTATATAAATTTAATAAACATTTAATAATAAACAATTATAAAAAGTCATTTAAAATATAATTCTCAAAATTTACCATTATGCTAACAATACAAGTTTATTTTGAGAATTATACATTAACATGGTAACATATTTGGAATTATTTTGGAATATATTTGTAAGTGGTCCAATGAATAAAATGTTCAGATTGAATGATGCTCAGATTAGCTACCATGCCAAAAACCATTTAGGAAATTTGCTTCTTTTGTCAGTAGCCAAAACCTGCTCACTCATAATGGTGAATAAATTTTATTTCCATTATTTTTGGTTTCTTGAACTAGTTCTTTAGTTTTTCTGGATTTTTGTTTAAGCCTTGAATAAGTATTAATCATCATTACTTGAGTCCATATCAATAAAATATATGCTGTGTTTTAAAGTAGTTACTTCATTACTAATTTTCCTTTAAGAAAATTAAAAGAATAGATTGTTCTGGAATGAAAGTTCCCCTTTTGGAGTAGAGAAATTTCAAAAATTTCTGTTCTATCTCCCAAACTAAAAGCCACCCCCCAATATTTATAACAACAAAAATAGACTCTATCTTCAGGTTTATAATAAATAATAGTAAAAACACCCAGTAACAAAAAGAAAAAGGAAAGTCTGGTGGGTAAGTTTGTTTTTTTAAAAAAAGGTGGCCATGTTAGATTGGGTCTTATAGAAGTGCATATTCCTTTCTGTTGTCACCCACGGATCTGGCATTTCTTTTCAGGTTTTCAGATTTGTCATCATCAGAGATATTTAGGTTTCCCACTTGGGATTTTAACTTATTTCTTGATTCTGCCATCTGCTGTATTCCATACCACTTAAGTGATCAGTGTACATGTCTTCATTTCCATTGCAGCCAGGGGTGGGATTCAGCTGGTTCGAACCAGTTCAGGCAAACTGGATGCTGATTTTACATCTGGTTCCCCGAACTGGTAGTTGCAAGGACTGGCTGGCCCCGCCTACCCTGCCCCACCCCTCCCAGGAGTCTCCATGTGGCCCATTTTGGATGCCAGGTAAGTGCAGAGGCTCTGGGAGGGTGAAAAATAGGCCTTCTGGAAGTCCCGAAACAGGTCCATTTCCGGCCTCTGGAGCCCAGGGGAGACAGTTTTCGCCCTCCCGGAGGCTCGGAAAAAACCTCTGGAGCCCAGGGAGGGCAAAAATGCCCATCCACTGTAGTGCAGGAGGCCAAGTAGGCCACACCCCCATGGTCATGCCCACCCAGCAACCGGGTAGAGAACCAGTTGCTAACATTTTTCAATCCCACCCCTGATTGCAACTCATAACTACAAGAAGAATGAAGGGAATATTTTTTTTTGTTATTCAAAGAATTGTATATGATGATTCTTTATACAGATCTTTATTTCATATTCAAAGTAATTTCCAGAACTACTAGTATAGAATTCTAATGACCTATTCTTTCTGATCCCCCAAAAATGGAATGGCAGAGCATTAATATTTCCAGGTATATTATTGTCTGAATCAAAACTACATAGAACATTGATATCCTTTTCATTTTTTGTAAGCAATGGTGCAAAATAAAGAAGACAACTCAGAATATAATTAGTTATTGGTTGTGGAAAGCATGCTGAGAAATCCAGATACCTGTGCAAGCAAATACAGTAAATTTCCCAACATAGGTAGCCATTTTCTTACTAGAACATTATGGCCAGTTAGGCTAACCAACCATCCTGTGTTCCTCGTTACAAAAATGAACATAACGCTTATAGTATACAGTATTTTCTATACAATATATGCTTCACAGTGGTTTGGATGTACTGCTTTTAGATCATCTTTTCCTCTCCGCTGTATTCCTCTGCTGACTGAGAATGAGAAGTTAAATTCCCTGTTAAATTGTCCTTCTGGACAGAAATTGAAACTACAAGTTCCTCTTAAATAAGTTGATATAATTGTTAATGTTACCTTTGTGTGATTGAATAGAACATTATTTCATGATTAGTGTGTGGCTAGTTTCTAATATTTCTAATATTTATTAGAATACTCCATTTCTCCCTTTGTGTACTATTTTTGTTTTCCGGTTGAGTAATTAGTTATCTGAACATATGGTTGATGCCAGTTGTTTTATAGCTGAATTCAAATTCTGCAAGGGCATTTTTCTATTTCACTTGGGGAAGAAGAGTGAAGGAGTGGCATATTCTTGTATTATTTTTTAGTGCCCTTAAATAACAAACGGGAAACTTGTAGCAAATTTGCAAGAGATTTCAGTAGTTGCATAAAGAATGCAGTGTGAAATAAAGAACATGTTAACAATGTTGAAAATTCAAAAACACTGCCACACCTTATTCTTAGTGATGGTAGCATAATAATTAACATAATACTCATTCCTGGAAGACCAAGTGGGGGTGTTTCAAAGTGATCATTGTGAAATTTGTGACCAAAGCAAATGAAAGAAAAAAAAACCCCCTAGGTTCCCAAATGAATGGTTATGTTCAAAAAGTTTTTCATTCACTTAGAGGTTAATTTTTTACGTGCTGTAGAAATAAAACTAACTTTTTTGAAGTATGGATGTTTGGGACAGGGAGAGTGATAGTTGTAGTACTAAACTGGCTCTATTAATTAGAATATTTTTTGGACAACAGAATGGATTCAGGAAGTTAATGAGATTAGTATTACCCATGCATTCCTTGAAATATAATTCTTGTTACAACAGAAACATTTTTTGTAGGGAACGTACTTTTATCGTGTTAGCAAAAGTTAGAAAACATAATGGGAAACACAGAGAATAAAGAAAAGTGCTAAATATACAAAAAATTATATTACAGTCACAATTATTATAAAAGTAAAAATTAAATTTAAAAATATATGGACCACAGATATGTAGAACAGAGAAAAGAAAGCGGCTGGATTCAGCTGAAGAACTGCAAATATTTTTGTCTTTTAAAATAATGAATTGCTGGTTTGCTTGAATTAGAAATGAAACATCAGTGTATGTTTATATACTCACACTTGTAGTATGGTTAATTTTTGATTGACCAAATAACAAGGGGATTCTGGGATGGAATACGAGCTATTTAAAAGAAAACAAAAGAAATAACAAAGAAAACAAATAGGAATATGACAATATATGATTAAAAACTGAAATATTCTATATGTGTCTTGCAGATTAAATGTTTTTGGCATATGTACCCTCATTAAATTTCTAAGTTTGGTTGACACTATGGCCTGAACCACAGTATGTATCTAGATGTGTATAGGCTGAATAGAATCCATCTTTTCAGTCTGAATATACGGTTAATGTGATTCCTAAATTATGTGCTAGGTGATGTCCATGGATAGGGTCCTGACGGTTTTACTACCGGTTCTATAGAACCGGTGCAAACTGGGGGCAACCCACCACTGCCCCAGGGGCACTCTGCAGGCCACTCAAACCCTCTCCATGCCCCATTTTTCGCAAAAAGGGTCCATTTTTGCGGAATACTGGGCGTACAGAGGGTTTGAGAGGCCTGCAGAGTGCTCCTGGAGGCCTGGGAGTGCAAAAAATGGAGTGCGCAGAGGGTTTGGGAGGCCTGCAGAGTGCTTCTGGGGGTCGGGGAGGTCAAAAACTTTTTTTTTCTTACTTACCTCTTCGAAATCTTGGTGCGTCTTATACACTGGTGCATCTTATAGTCCGAAAAATACAGTAAATGCACAGGTAGAGGTTGGGAACTACTTGGCTGTTATGTAGTAGTTGTTGACTTCAAACTCAATATATGTGGCTCCCCCCCCCCCCAAAAAAAAAGCAATGTTAGGTTGCATCAGGAGAAATATATTTCCCAATAATAGGAAATAACTATTTCATTATAATTTGCTTTGGTAAGATCTTGAATTCTTAGTCTATTTTTGGAAACACTTTTAAGAGAAATTCAGAAAATAAATACTTATTATATTTAAGAAAATTTCAGAAAATAAATACATATTTAAATACATTTCAGATTCAGAAAAAAATAAGTTTTATTAAAGGGCAATTTGAATGATTGGAGGTATAAACAAGTTGTCTGAATAGATATTGAAGGAGCTGAATATCAGAAAAGATGACTTGAAAAATATGATGCCATTTTCCTTAAAGGTTGTGTCACATAGACAAGAAAGTAAAGAATCTTGTTCCAGTAAATCTTGAAGTTGATTTACAAGAAATTGTAAGAAGATGGATTCTGACTAAATGTTAGAACTTTCATACCTTGGACTTAGAATTGGGCCTTTCTGGTTCTGTTCAATCATTGCTGCTCCATTCCTTCATGAGCTGTACTGCAATCGTAAACATCTGTTTTAAAATAGCCCATTCCAATCAACTTGAATTTATTTAGTTTTGAAACATTCAATTTAGTATGCTTGGTGTACTTTTATTATGCATTAGAATCTATTCTGAAAACATGAGCATTAGAGACATATATTTGCTAATGGATGTAGGGATGTGGAAATCCTTCAAGAAATGCTTGACAAGATGTAGGAATACCTTGGGATCGAGGCAACTATTATATGATATAATTTTATTAATTAAGTACATCTGTTTGAAGCACTAAACCAGCCGTATCTTTTTAAAGTAGCTGCTTTGTGACACCACTTGGTGTGATACCAAGTGTCTGGGTATGCACATCCATGCAGAGATTGACAGAAACAGCTTGTAAAGCAGTCACACAAGACTGGGAAAAGATGTGGTAGCGTTAAAATGTTAATCAAGTTTACTTCTTAACTAGGTTTTTGCAATATTTCAAGTTCAGTGCTCCATTTTTTGATAATTATACAGGTTAATAAAACTGGCTGCCTGTTCCATAGACCAATGCCTGTTTTTGCTGATTGTGGAATTATATGAAGAAAAAAAAGCATAGTGTAAGTCTGCTGTAGAACATTAGGCATTTGTCTCTTATAATCCAGGAATGAAGCAAAGCTACATTCTGATACCTCTTCTTTTAAAATTTTGTATCAACTCACAGGCTTAAGCTGTGATGAAACCCAGATTTCAGCCCTCCATATTAAGCAGTAGTTCCGCTCCATTCCATACATGCTGAAGCTATCCTCCGAAGCAGTCTTTGTGTTATACTTTCTGAAAATAATTCCATATTACCATGCCTGAAGATTAATAGCTCTAACACAGGGCTGTCAAACTCACGGCCCATGGGCTGGATGTGTCACGTGCTGGCCACACCCACGCCCGGTTTAGTGAAGGGGGGGAAGTACTGATATGTCATGTGATGCGGTGATGTGGCGAGTTTGACACCCTTGCTCTAACATAAACCAAATCGATGTCTTAAGAAATTTGGGCATAAAACTCCAAGCTTTTGGTACCTCGGCCCATCAGTAATGGGAGGTCAAAACTAGGCCTCAAAATTTGCAAATGCAGTTTTATATTCTGCCAATCACCATGATGAGGGCTATGATCATTTTCAGGACAAAGTATCAGTTACTTGCTTTATATATAACACACAGATTTGTTTCATGACTTAACCTGAATCAAGGGTGGGAGGGAGATAAATCTGCTGGAAAGTGTCCCATTGTGTAATGAACCCTTGCTAAGTCTAGAATCTGGCCTAAATGCAGCGGCGACAACCTGCATGGGACTTTGCCACCTGAAATACTGATTCAAATTGTTTTAGGTAATACTTTAATCTCCCTACCATGGAGCAATTTTAGAACTTTGGGGAAATAATGGCAGCCTCACAGTTACAGTGCAATGAGTGTTAAGGCCATTACCAAAAACAAAAGGTTTTTGATTGTAATATTCAGAACAATCTAAGTAATGCCCTAGCAACAAATGCAGTAGACCTGTTGGGAGGCCATTTTCCCATGCTAAGCGTTTAGCAGAAGTTCTTTGCTAATTCTCAGGGGAACATTTATTGGGACCCATTTTCATGTTTTGCCATCCTCATTTGTGAAAAAGTAGATTTAACGACATTCCTGCTTGAAAGAGACTCCACCCCTGTTGCAGGAATCTTTTTAACATGATTTTGTGTTCTCTTACACAGAATGACAGGGTCATCCAACAACATTTTTCCTCACCCTCTATCCCCTTCACACTATCACTAACTACTCTTAGCTGAGTTGTATCTCTGGATATTTGTAGATGGGTTGTGAAATTTATTTCAGTTGCTATTGCTACTAGATGCTCAATTGTGCAGCCCTTTTGAGTTCTTCATTTAAACGGTCTTGGTATTTATGACCAGCTTTATTGTAATCATCAATAAATAAAAGTAAAAACTTTTTAAAAACCTTATGGCTATATTTCTCTTGTTTAAAAATGAGAAACAATTCAGAAAAAATGCTGGGGAAAATATTTTAGGATGGAACAAAATATTGCAAAGATACTGCATAAGAGACACCTAAATGTCTTTTTCTCCACCGGGTACACCAGACAAAAAACATGGCTGGATAATCTAATTCCTTTTTATTATAAAACTACATGAACAGAATCTTGCAAGTCTGAAAGTATAGTTCTCCCACTATCATGTTTACAGCTTAATAACTCAGGGATGGTATATCCAGAGCCTCCTGCTCTTCCCACTATGCAGCTGCAACATACTTCCTCTTATCAATCTGACCATTCCCAAGGCAGTATATCTTACAAGGTCATTCCCATATACCATTACGTTTTTGGACTCTATTCCTTTAAAGGCTAGTAAAATATACCATACAGTCACATACCATACATCACACTTGAATGCTGTAAATATTATGAAAAGACCTTTTTCATAACTCTTTTAACATCCTGTAACGTTAAAAAGTATTATAAATTTCATTTAAAGTGATACTTCACCCTACAGTTACACATTTAAATATCATCAATATCAGTGGATATTAAACATACCTTGCATTATATCTGGTCTTGTCAGTAATTAACTTATATTTTTTGTACTTGTACATGGATTCACGTATCAAAGGAAGCATTGTATAATTAAAATTTAAATATCAAAAGATAATTGAACCAGGAAAATTCTGTAGTTGGGTTATAGTACCCGTAAAATTGTCAGCGTCAGAGACCAGTGTCAAACATCTCTTGATAATTAATTTCAACTAATGCAGTGTTCATTAATTGAACTAAACTATTCAATAATTTGCTGACTTTTATCAGTATTTTTAGCATTGTTGTACATTGTTTGCACTTTGCAGTGGTGTTATGCAGTACCTCATATTTCTAATTTATTACACAGACTAAGTAAAATAAATATATTTAAACTTTAAACATTAGTATGATAGCTGCAGTGTTATGTTTTATACATATCAGCCTGTATACAGATCATATACTGCAGTGTTGGCGAACCTTTTCAGCACTGAGTGCTGAAACAGGAGTGCATGTGTGGGGGAGCACCAGAAACCGGAAGAGCAGCTCCCCAACACACGTGTGCCAGGGAGCTGCTCTTCCGATTTCTGCCTCTCCTGTGAGCGTGAAGACCAGCTGGCCAGCACGCATGCACGCACTGGAACCCAGAAGAGCAACAGGCGGCGGCTGGCGTGCCCGGAGAGATGGCTCTGCATGCCACTTCCTGACATACTGTATCAACTTAGTTCTGCTGCTGATTCTATGTAAATAAGTAATGCACTAGCTCTCAACTATGACAGAAATTTATGTTCTAGGCACCTTAGATGTTTGATCCATTTTCATGATATAAATAATTTTTATTATTTTAACATTAAATGCGTGCTTAGTAGGTATAGACTTTAAACTAATTTGCAGCATTGGCATGGGTGTCTACATGCATCTCATCTAAAAAAGCCTACGTTGACAGGTAAGGAAATTAAAAACAGAATAAAATAAAGCAAAGAATGCATAGAGCTGTGATGGCGAACCTATGGCATGCGTGCCGGAAGTGGCACACAGAGCCATCTTTGTGGGCACACTAGCCGTCGGCCATTGCTCTTCAGTTTCCACTGTGCACATGCACGCTGGCCAGCTGGCATTTGCACACACAGGGGAGTGCCAGAAACCAGAAGAGCAGCCCCCCAGTGCACATGTGCGCACCTGAAAGCTGCTCTTCTGGTTCTGGTGCTCCACTGTGTGTGCGTGCATGTGTGCTCCCGTTTCAGCCCTCGGTGCTGAAAAGGTTTGCCAACACTGGTATAAAGCTTCCTATTTGAGCAGAGGGTTGGACTAGAAGACCTCCAAGGTCCCTTCCAACACTGTTATTACTTCCAACTTCTAAAACAAAATCTATTTTTTATGTAAACAAAAAAAGATGAATTTCAGCATATTCTTCCAGAGGAAAGCTAGTACCATTCACAATAGGTAACGCTATACCATTCACAATAGGTAACGAAAAAGAAAAGAGTTATGGTTTAACAGCAGCAGATGCAGGGATTCAGCAGACAAAAGTCCTATTTAGATCAATATAATTATAGAAAACTAAGACCCGGAACTTTAAACAAAATTCTAAAAAGTTCCGCATTTGCATGACCTTTTACTATTGCAATTCATCAGCTGTTTTAGTTTTTAGTGTACGTTGCACAGCCTCAATCATGTGATGTTAAATATTTGATTATCTGACAGTATCTGAAGATGTTGAATTTTATTGCGGTGAAGAGGGAAATTGTTTTATTTGCTTGTGCATATGTGCGTGTTATCTGTAGACGTAGATGTAAATAGATTGCAGATTTAATAATCATGTTTTATTATATCTTCCAGCTGGAACTGAAGGAGATGGTGAGTCTGTGTTTAGGGTCTTGTCTTTTAAACAAAACACAGTAGCTTTTAAAATATTTTGCATGAAATGAGTTTCTTTAAAACTTTCAGTAAACTATGAATGTACAAAGTTCAGCAAATGAAAAACTTCTGAATGTAATTCACATTTTAGTTTAGTTGATTCATTCAGATAAAGATTGGAAGTGAGCAGCTTGTGACCTCTTCCTGTAATTTTACTTTTTCCCTAATTATTGTGACTCTATTCTCTATGGATTTATAACTTGACAAAACTTACAACTGTTTCTTAAAAGCAACTTGGAAAATGCATCCCTATTAAATTACATCTCTCTCTCTCTCTAGGGTAGCATGCATGACATGCAAGAGATTGTTAAAGAGTTATTATTAACTATGAAAGAGCTCGACATTAAAAGCATCAAACTGTATTAAGTAGTACAAAATGTAAGACCTGTGGGTCACATATGACTTGATGGAGAATCCAGTGAACCACACAAATCCTCCAGGCCTTGAGACTTTCCAATCTTATCTTTGGAGTCTTTGGTCTTCTCTGAGCTTGGATAAGCCTCAAGGACTCCACAATTCTGAGCTATAGTACATGTATTTTCTTCTATTCTTCTCTTTCTTTCTCTCCCTCCCTGCTGACATAACCCCTTTTGCTTTCTTCATGCTGCTTGTCTAATCTTCCACCAGATTCTACCCAGTTTTCCTGTCCTCCTGAGGTCTTTTCACATCACCTCCCTACCCGTACCTGACCTTTTCCAGACCTCCCATAATCCTGTAAACTTGTTGAAAAGGTTGCAACTTGTTTTCTATCCGCAACTTTAAAAAAAAAAACTAATAAAAGTCACAATGACACCGAAGCTCTCTTTTAAAAATGATCATAGCCTTCCTGACTACAGGGAGTCCTTGACTTTCATCAGTTCGTTTTGTGACCATTTGAAGGTACAATGGCACTGAAAAAAGTGACTTATGGCCATTTTTTTAACACTTACGATCCTATGGCATCTCTATGGCCATATGATCAAAATTCAGATGCTTGGCAACTGAGTCATAATTATGACGGTTGCAGTGTCCCGAGGTCTTGTGATCCCCTTTTGCGACCATCTGGCAAGCAAAGTCAATGGGGAAGCCAGACTTATTTAATAACTGTGTTAATAATTTAACAATTACAGTGATTCATTTAACAATCAAGAAAGAAAGGCAAGAAAGGTCATAAAATGGAACAAAATTCACTGAACAACTGTTTCACTTAGCAACATAAATTTTGGGCTCAATTGTGGTTGTAAGTCGAGGACTACCTGAATTGACTAAAATGCAGCTCCCTCTTTTTGATTAGGGGAACAGATGAAAAACAAAGCCTTAACTTATGCATTTTTCTTAATTTTGAAAATATGTCTATAATCAGTTGTGCTGACAGTAATCATTTTTGCCTTTTTTCCTCCCCTGCTAAAGTGGTGTATATGGAGCTGGTGGGTGGCCCAAACCGATGTGCAGGTCGTGTTGAAATCACTTATTTTGCCAACTGGAGAAAGGTGGTTTGCAGTGAACGTTGGGACATAAGAGATGCTCAGGTTGTCTGCAAAGAACTGTACTGTGGCACTGCTCTTTCTGCCTTGAGCGACGGCTCTTTTGGTAAAGGGGACAGCGGCCCTTTGATGACTAAAGTAGATTGCTCTGGGTCAGAATATTATTTAATGTCATGCCCATATGAGTATCGTCCTGCTACATGTGGAAATTACAACGATGCTGCTGTTATATGCTCTGGTAGGTATTTTCTTCTGCTTTATGAAAATTTTCAGATATAGTTTGCACGCCATCCTTCTCCTTCAGGAGATTTTGTATTGTTTAGTCAAGTTATTTATTTATACGTTTATTATTCCAAATTATTCACAGTGCATAGCTCATCATCATTCATCATCTTGAAAATATTGAGCATATGGGTTAGTAAGATTGAACAATTCATTTACTAAATGGTGTATGCAAAAAGGTTAAAAATAAATTCAAAAATAATCTCCCTTTTTTGGTAAATTTTCCAAAAGTCTCCAGACTTTTTTTGAGATTCCATAGCTGCAACCAACATGTTGTCTTGAATAAGAGTAATCTTTCTAAGCAAGTTTGCTTTGCTATTAAATCAGCTGAGGCTAGAATTTTGAGTCTTCTAAAAAAACTAACCAGACTGTTTTGTTTTTTTACCTAAACCATGAGTCTTAACCAACTAAGTGATGACTAAATTTCATTAAAATGATTGGAACAACAAATAGTTATGACTAAGCCATGCATCATTGCTCTCAGCAAATCACGCCTGATTTTAGTTGGAATGGAGCTACTTTCTTGATAGTTTCCTTTGCTTGTTCCAAGAAATCCATACCCAAAAGCTTAGCTGAAACATATTTTTCATATTAGTGGAAGATTTAAAATATTATAATAAAGGGTTGGCTTCATTTCTTTCACAGGGATTTTCAGAGAGATAGTGTCTTGTTCCCTACAGGGAATGCAGGACTGATCCTGTAAAGATCATTCCTCATATAGAAAGCTGCTACAAGTCAAGTCAGTTATTTATCTGTCCCACCATCATAAATTATCACTGGCAGGGATATTCTAAAGACTTATGCAAAAGTGTTACACTGATCACTTGCTTTCTAATCTTTAAGTTAAATCAACTGAGGAGTAAATCAGAAAGTTTCTGATGTGAAGCATTTCTCAACCATGAACCTATGGTCATTTCTTAGGACATCATGGCCTTGCTGTTGTTTGAAAGATGATGGTGAAACTGACAATGATGGTGATAATCATTCTTTAAACTTGTATATACATGTCCTTTTTGAGCACTCAATTTATCTCCTTTTATAGATTCTGGATTGACACCAACTGAAATGCCAGGTAAGATTACAGTTAATTGTAATATTGTTGAAATTAATATATAATAATATTAAGTCTGATTACCGAATATTTTGTAATGACCAAACTCAGGGGGAGTAATATTTCCACACAGTCCATTACTGCATAAGTTCTTCTGCATTAGGTTCAGGTCACAAGGATATGGTCTGGATGGTTTAAGCTTTGTAACAAGAGAAAATGCTGCTTCCTTGCCATAGGCACATCTGTAGGATTTAGACAGTGTGTCTCAACCTTGTCAGCTTTCAGATGTATGGACTTTAAGTCCAAGAATTTCCCAGTGAGCCACAATCCCTTCTCAGAAGATCTATGGTCTTGCAGTTCTTTGAAAGATGATTTAAAATTGTACAGAATAGAATTCTTTATTGGCCAAGTGTGATTGGACACACAAGGAATTTGTCTCTGGTGCATAAGCTCTCAGAGTACATACAAACAACCAAGTGATAGGTCATACATCATAAACATAGTTACAATCATTAATCATAAGATACAAACAAGAAGTGCTAAATCATAAGATACCAAAAGGAGAAGGTGGTAGGAAAGATGCGGAGAAAGACGAGAAGATGACAAGGATAATAGCAATACAGCCTACTACATGGATAAATATCTTTAGGCCTATGCTGTGGCAATTAGGTATTCAGCAGAGCAATGGCAGAGAGGGAAAAACTATCTTCATGTCTAGTTGTTTTAGCATGCAATGCCCTATAGCAGCTTCCTAAGGGGAGAAGTTGAAACAGCTTACGTCCAGGATGCAAGGTCTATAGATATTTTCTAAGCCCTCTTTCTGGTTCGTGCAGTATAGAGATCCTTAATGGAAAGCAGCCTGGTTGCAATTGTTTTTTCAGCAGTCCTAACTATCTGTTGAAGTCTATCTCTGTCTTGATTGGTTGCTGTGCCAAACTAAGTTACTGAGGTACTCAATAATTCCTCTATAGAACTATATCAGCAGATCCTTGGGCAATCTGAGCTTTCTGAGGTGATGGAAGGAGAACATTCTTTGTTGTGCTTTTTTTTTAATGATATAGATGTTCTTTCTGAACATTCAATTTATCTCCATTTACAGGTTTTGGATCAAGCCCAATTTATGCTTAACAGGTAAGTTTCCAATTAATTGCGATATTAATAATATATAATAATATTAAGGCTGATTACTGAACATTTTGTAATGACCAAATCCACGGAAACAAAATTTACACACATTTGGAATTAGTTTTAGGGTTGGGGAATTCTTGAAATCCACACATCTGAAAACTGCCAAGGTTGAGACACACCGAGTTAGAGACTTCTCCCATTTTCTTTTTCACTCAGTTCTCTCCCCTAACCCCTTAGCCAGTCTTCTCATTTTCATTGCTTCAACATCAACTCTCTCTTAGGGTTTGTTTTAGGATTCTAAACTCTTACAGTACATCCATATTCCAGATGTGTTTGTCTTAAATATTTCCCAAGTGCATTTCTAAATTTTGCAGATGTTAAACAGCATTCCCCAGGTTATTGCATGTTCCTTGGGAAAAGATACAAATCCAGCCAGGGCTATATCAAGATCCTGCTGGGCCTAAACATGTGGGTTCCTGTTTGAATAATCCAGATCCTCAGAATTATAAAGATATTCCATGGATCTATTTTTCAAAAAGCTCAAGGTAATAAGTGGCAGATAAGGAGTAACAATCCCTTAGATTATTCTATTCATTTTTTTTAATTAAATTTTTATGTTTACTAATAGGATGTACAATATGGGTTTTGAATTTGTTATTCAGTTTTTAATATTTTTGTATGCCCCAACAATTTTGTAGGTCCTAGGCACATAGCCTATTGCATCTAAATAGAATGCATGCCATAAACCCAGCTGGAAATGATAAAGAGAATACTCAAAGCAGGAACTATCAAGATTTGAGAGAAAATTGTCAGGAAGTTCCTGCAAAAATGGTTTTAGTTGGCAAGCCAAAATAATCTACTAATTTAGTCATTTTGCACTGACTGATCAAATATTCCACTGCAGAATTCTTTCCAACCAGTTAATCATCTTCAGCTACAAACTAGTCATTGCTGGTTTTCTCTCAGAAAGTTTTCATATATTTGTACATCACAGTACATAATGATTCTTGGGATGTAATTGCCTTTCCATAAAATTGTAGATTAGTGGTTTGATGAATTGTCAATGTAAACTCTGCGTTTTTCCAATTTCAGTACACTGACTTTGGAAGATTATGTTGTTATGCATTGACTGAGGAACCACATGAACAGTTCACAGATCTGGAATGAACCATCAGCTGACTTCACATTAATCTATTAAGGTTAGGCTGCTGATGAAGCAAATCAGTGGCCTTTGATACTATGTAGAATTCAATTAGAGAACATCCTGTACAATGACAAGAAAAAAAAAGGCGTAGATCATGAGCCTATTATATTTCTTACATTCACAATAGTACATCCTGGATGGAACTACCAAGGGACAGTAATGGGCTTCTTTATATGAGAATTATGAATAAAAGCATTGGCTTAATAGAATAAGCAAGAATGTCTGTGCATGTGCATGACATAGTATATAGTAAAATCAATGGTATTTCAGCTTCAAACTAGCCTTTATCTGAAAAAATAGAACAAATTTTTATCAGGAATAACACATTATATAAGTGAAAGTGCTTTAATTAAATTACAGTAGGTTTTTTTAAAAAAAATCAGCATAGGTTCAGGACTTGCATGTGTACAAGTCATTTATTTCCAATATTTTTGTATTGTTAACAGTTGTATTTCAGGAAATATCAAGCTACTAAAAATGGAATACTGCAATGTATGTTATACAGGTGGTTTATCTTGCATATTAGAATGGATGATGGACTAGCCAGTAAAAATACATTAAAAAATAGCATATGGAGCTCAGATTGAACTGTAGTCCTTGGTGATCTCTAGCTTGGATGCTTGTTCGCAGCTGTTTCTTACATAACTAGATAACATCAGCAGTGCTAGCGACTGTGGAGTTTGTTCCTTGTTTACATAGAGTAGCTTGTATGGGTAGAAATGAAGTGTTTTCCTTGGTAGATCCTTGATTAGGATATTACTTTCTGCTTGATTGTTTTTCTGGTGTTAATCCCTGCTTATCTGGGTGTAGGCTGCTGGAGATGATGTATTCTAGTCTCTTTTAGCTTTTTTATTGTCTATTTTGAATTGTAGCTCAGAGAGCACCAAGGACTCCACAAAGAATACAAAGTACACAGTAAGAATAGCTGAAGTATTATCTTCAACACTTAACTTATTGAAAAATTACTTTATTCAGCAATACAATACCACTAAACATAGTTGGATAGTTGGTCAAAATCTACTGTTTTCTGTACCAGCACAGAGATAATATAAACAGTCCAGTGCCTGCTTGCAGCATGAAATCCAGCTCATGTCTCTATTTAATGGTCAATTTCATCAGGAATAACTGTTAGAATAATGTCCTCATTTCCTCTGCGTACTACCATACTGAGTGTACTGTCTTTTTTGATAATGTCACTGACATCATTGGCAGAAATTATTGGTTGCCCATTAATGCTTATAATCACATCATTTTCTTTCAGGCCTCCTCTGAAAATAAACGAGAAAAAAATATTAGCCTAATAAAAGACTCACACCTGCTTTCTATATCAAGATACGTCAAGATATGGGAATCATAATTCAATCCAAGAAACTACTATTTGGCCAATCTAGTATATGTATGCTTATTTTGGGAAAAGAAAGGAAGTTTCCAGTGACATTAGACAAAACAAGTATGAATATGCATCCCTTGATAAAGAATCCATGATTACGTACCTCTCATTGTAAAGTTTTGCCCAGAGTAAAGAAAGAGCTGATATAATAATAATAATTAATTTGCATGCACTACATGCGACATATATAAGGATGCTATTTTTGCCTATTTCTTCCTACTGTAGCATCTTTATTGCCTTGTTGGTCCAACTCTCTCACTACGTAAGCACAAAACAGTATGAGAGCCTTTGTAGTATATATTTAGATTCCTGTAACAGACTCCAGAAAGAGCCAACTGTTACAAAATGCAGCTATTAACTAATGCACAATTGTATGAGCTTATCATTTTATGTATGAGATAGATTAAAAATTAAATTTGAAACTGGGCCTATTTATAAAGGTCCACTTTCTGAGGCATACTGGAAAGAACTTTAATCAATTCCAAATTATGAAATGCGTTTTCTTCAGAACTAATATTGATTTCATCTCTATATGTTTCTAATGGCGGTTTTAAAATAGTAAGGTTCATTTTTAATCTCTGCTATTAACCGTCTTGAGGTTAATTGTTGAAAGACAGCATAAAAGCAACATAAATATTTAATAAGAAAATAGGCAGATTTTGGGACATTGATTTAAAATTGAAATAATAATTGTTCTATACACTTGTCTAATTGTTATTTATCTAATATATAGTTTTTAAATTAGAGAGGGGGTTAGTACTTCAGTGATCATTTTTAAGAAGAAAAATATATTCAATTTCCATTTTTAGAACATTTTAAACATTTCCATGAAATAAACCTTACATGATATCTAACAATTGCAACCTTCATTGCTTTCTTTTACAAACTTTTCTTCTGACTGAGAAATTAAAGTTAGACCTCTAGAGCAAGAGTAAATCTATCTATCAAGCTTGACTATGTTCATGTTGGTGGCACTGAAGCTAATGAGAAAAGTTCAGCATTCTTTCCCCACCTCATCTTGTCCTGTCTTGTAGACGAACTCCAGCTATGCCTTATGGAAAGACAAACCCACTTAACAGGCGGAGACATGAACCAACCCCCAAGCACAGCTATTTTATGTAGCCACAAAGCTTTTATAAGGTTTGCTCATGCAAAGAGAAATACCTTACACAAGCAGTTCTTTCAAAAGAAGCATTTTTCAGGAATTATTAATTTCTTGACAGCCTACCATTTACAGTGCTCAGGGAGATCATTAGTACGAAATGAAGAAAATGAAAAAACTTCATCCTTGCTGTAGGTATGACAGCTTCAGAAAAATTAGTTTAATAAGGAGTACACATTCATTAAACATTAATATTAGTAGGGTAAATTGTGATAATACTTTCAAGCTATGTCTGAAGCTGAGAAGACTATAAAGAAGAAATGAACAGTTCTCTTTGAAGAATTAAGCCTTTGAAGAAATAAGTACAGAGATTACCTGAATAGTAATATGTTTTATGTGTCAAAAGGGTGTTCTTATGACTGCCATATACCCACATACACCTTTCAGTTCTGTTCTATTCTATTCTATTCAAGTTGCAAATTAGTTGTAACTCTGGTGGTGCCCAGGATCCTTCTGAAGTCAGGCAGCACCAAAAATAATTAAAGTAATAAAATTCAGAACTCTGGGTTCTGGTTACTCTTGCCTTATATTTCACACAGAATCATCTAACTCAGGGGTGGGGAACAATAGCCCTTTTATGACTTGTGGCCTTCAATTCCCAGAATTCCTGAGCCGCCCGTAATGGCTCAGGAATTCTGGGACTTCCGGTTGACGTCACTGCGAGAATGTCTGGAAAATAGCGGGCTCTACCGAGCCTTGCGAAATCCAGTCGGCAACTGCTGTCGGGAGACCCTATGGGGTCCAAGCTGCCTTGTAGGGGCAGCAAAGAAGTGGACCACGAGGAACTCGCAATTTCCTCATTAGGTCTGAAGCAAGCACTCCTGAGCGGCAGCAGGGACGACGGGTATTTTTGGCTAGTCACAAGCTGGGACAACCGGGACCACAAGATTTGTACTGGAGCGGTCCGTGGACAGAGTATTGAAGCTGGGTGAGATAACCTCCAACTCTTACTTTAAAGACTCAACTTAAGTACAGGAATACTCCAAGCGTTAAGGAAACAGTGACTAGACACATGGAGAAGATTGAAGATTTTTGACATACTGTTTAATGTTGGAATTGGGAGTAGGAGAGCCATCTACTGGAAGAAGAGAAGCATTACAGCTGGAGAATTTTTAATTAAAGTTTATTACTGTATTTTTTGGAGTACAAGATGCTTTGGAGTATAAGACACACATTAGTTTTTGGGGAGGAAAACAAGGGGAAAAAATTCTGTCTCTGCCTACCAGCATCCATCAGTTATAAATTTATAAGATTATAAATTTAGGGGATTTGGAGGTATAACCATGGGATTGACTAAATCTTATTAATAATTGGCTCTGTTGGAGTTTTTAAATACTAAGACGTTAGAACTATAGAGGAATATTGAGTAATTTTTATCAAATTGTTACAAAATGGACTATCAGGAGATAATAGAGGGATATGAAGAAATAATTTTGATGCTCAAAAGTATGCATTGAACTATAAAGAACAATAAGGAGACAAGGGGCTTGTCTAAAGATAAAGAAATGAGTATAGAAGCTTCTCAACAACTGGGGGGAAAAGATGAAAAAAATGGCAACAGTTTTTTAATCATAACATTGAGGATCCAGTAGGTTTTCTCAAATATCTCACAGAGCATTCTGTTGATGTTAATTCCTTGTTTGTTTGTTTGTTTGTTTTATCAAGGTGTTTATCAAAGCACCTTGATAAGTACTTTGATAAACACAAAACAAGAATTCTTTAACTTACATTTCAGCTGGTGTGTCTGGAATTACTTCAATAATAAAGGCTCCAGAATTAACATCAGGGAAATCTTCATAGCGTTCCCTAAGTTCTTTAGCTTTACTAGAGAAAACAAAACACATAAGCTGATTATTTAGTGAGAACATAATGATACGATCAAAAGATTTATAAAAGGAACAGCTATGTTTATATGCATCAGAAATAATTAAGTCATTTAGCTTCTGAAACATTAACAAATCTATTAAGGCATAAACAAAATAAGAGACAGGATTCTTTCACTTGTTTACTTGAATAAACATTGCTGTCCATGAAATAAAAATATCTTTTGCTCACAATATGGAACAATATTTTGTCTAGAAGTTCATTACTGACTCACACTAAGAAATTTTGTTTCATTTTTTAAATACCAGGCCCATTTTACAAATGGGCTTGATATTAAGCATTAGAATTCTGAGTTCAGGAGTGCCTGTAATCAAGACTGTTGTAGTTTTAAAACCTACCCCTGACTGAGAGACATCATTCGAATGCCAATGTATTTTTTCTTA
The DNA here is from genome assembly GCA_032468215.1 of Stegonotus admiraltiensis. Lineage (NCBI taxonomy): Eukaryota > Metazoa > Chordata > Lepidosauria > Squamata > Colubridae > Stegonotus > Stegonotus admiraltiensis. Next base: position 28,331 of record JANHZT010005615.1, read on the forward strand.
GTTACAGCTTTTCCTGTTTCAAAAAGAAGGGGTGGGGGGAAGGAAAAAATTGTATTATTCTCCCTCATCTAAAACAACAAAACAAAAAATGCTAATATACTTCAGATTGTGATTTGACAATGATTTGACAGATTTAACAGAATAACAGACTAAACTAAGTTTGAAGGGACCTTGGAGGTCTTCTAGTCCAACCCCTGCTCAAATAGGAAACCCCACACCACTTCAGGCACATGGTTATCCAATCTCTTCTTAAAAAAAGATTCTCCACAATTTCTTCACAACTTCTGGAGGCAAGTCCTTCCACTGATTAATTGTTCTAACTGTCAGGAAATTGACTGTATCACCTTGACTCTATCACCTTACAGGTAGTTACAACAATTTGTATAGTGACCAGTTGAAGTTACAACTACATTGAAAAAAGTGACTTATGACTGGTACTCTTACTTATGACTATTGCAGCATCCCCAAGACGGTCATGTGATCAAACCCTGGGTGCTTGGCAACCAGCATCTATTTATGATGATTGCAGCATCCTGACATTGTGTCTATCTTCCTAGTTGGCTTCTGACAAAGTCGATGGGAGAAGCTGGATTCATTAGAATGTGTGATTCACTTAACAATTTGCAGTGAGTTACTTAACTGTGGCCAAAAAAAAATCATAAAACTGAGCATGATTTACTTAATAACTACCTTGCTTAGCCAACAGAAATTCTGGTCCCAATTGTGTTTATAAGTCAAGGACTATCTGTATATACACATTATATAATAATATGTGCTTTCTTGTCCTCATTTTTGCAGTAATCATTATATGCATTTTTCCTCATATCCAGTCTCTTTCATTTTATCATTGCACAATGTATAATTTTTCAAATGTAATTGGCACAGTTTGTAATATAATTCCTTTCACTCTGTTCCAAGCAGATTTCACATTCTCTTTGCTTACATCCAATTTCTAATCATTCCATTTCTTTTCCTATAGACATTTTATTATCATTATATTATTACTGCACTTCAGGTGCCCCTGATGGGAAGCAGGGAACAGTATGCTGACTTTAAGGCCATCTTCAGATTAAATATACCCAGTCTGCATAGAATAGTATGACCATGCTTGCGGTATATAAATACAATTACGCAAACAAATCTGAACTTAATTAATGTTTGCAACATATTACAAAAGACTGATCAGTCTTGAATGTGGTCAGGATATGACTAAAGCTGGTAATCTAGCCCACTCTATTTTACAAAAAAGCATTATGTGACAGCTTCTATTGACCAAAGCAACGATGGGCTACGAAATGCACCTTTGATATTAATGGATACATCTAATGAAAAGGTAAGATATAAAAACTTAATGCTACCTCACATAAACAGTGCAATAAAAACCAGGACACTAATAAGGAACAGATGATATGGTTTCTTCAATGATATACTGGCTTATTAAGTGGGCAGAATTTAGAAACTTACCTTTCAAAATTCAAGCCCGTTGACTTCTACCTTTGTCCCCCTACTATTTCATAGTATAGTACAATACCTTTGGCTTGTCGGTCATGTGATTCAGTGAGAAATTTTTTAATTTTGTCTGATGGTATTGCAAAGGAGATTCCAGCAGTGACCTTCAGAGTATTAATACCAATCACTTCCCCATCCTGTAGTAATGTGAATAGTTAAGTAAGCATAAACTCTTCAAACAAAGGCTCCAATTCCTACTCTGCAAACTGAACTAGTACTCTTATCTGTGTTTTTTTTTGTCATATAGCATCTATAGAATCTAAACTGATTTTCAACTAGACGCTGAATCTTGCCTTCAAAATAAAATCTAGCTTTATTTCCAATTTGGGTACAACTGGATGCCAATATCCTTAAACTTTTTCATGCCAACTTGCTGCAGTCACAAAATGAACTATATAATCAATGCACATTCAAATATGTACATAGTACAAGTTTGAATGCTGAACTTCAAAGACAACATATAGATTGAGAATGAGTGATTAAATAAATACAAAATCTATTACTTGTGGGGGACATGGAAAAGAGTATTATCATTTATAAAGTCCCAAACCTCAATGTTTTAAGTAAAGAAAAAAATACTTACCAGGTTCACCAAAGGTCCTCCAGAATTCCCATACTGTAAAATTTAGGAAGAAAATACCTTTTAATTTTCCATTTACACTGATTTAGAAATATATGTTATGTTTTGAAATATATTTACTACCTAATGCATTCCAGAAATGATGTTCACATTTACTTATTCACAGAATTTCTTAAATGGAAGTAAATAGTCAAACTTAAATGGAATAAATCTAACAGAAGGTCCTTCCAGACAAATTGACTTGTACAACTTCTGTTTGAAAGGCAATGTTTAACTTATGATCCATTTAGATATTATGTGGTAAAAAACATAAAACAGAGTTGGTGGTAAACCCAGGGTCATTATAAATGGGAATATATAATTCTGGAGTTAATTAATATACAATAATTGCAAAAATCCTTATGCCAAATCACTAATCCAAAATATAAAGATGAACTGAGCTTTAACAGATCTTTCCAGCACTGCCAATAATCAGTGCATTGCTCTATGACAAATCATGCTAAACTATGACACATACATAGTCATAAAAGGATTAACACCTCACACGTAATTAATACCTTAAATAAAAGGAAAATAAAATAAAAGTGACTGATTTGAAAGGTATGTCAGGACACCAGAGACCCAATGAAATAGTGTGATAGGCCAAATGAAGTTCTTCTTGTTCATCAAATCTTGAGAAGCTATGCAGGGTCAGAAGTGGTTATTATTGGATGAGAAGTCACAAAAAATAAGAGTGCCATAGGTTAAAATGGAAAGTAAAGACAAAGCAACATCCACATAAAAGTCAGTGGTTCTATATGCTTTTAATATAGAAGTATGCATTTAATGTAAGAGATTTATAAAAAGTGTCCTACATTGATAATGGCATCTGTTTGGATGTAGTCCATATCAGAATTTCTAAGTCCCAACTCTTTGCCTCCTCGCTGGGTAGTGCTAACAATCCCAGTAGTGACTGTATTTTGGAGAGAAAATGGACTTCCAATTGCAACCACAAATTCACCAGGCCGTAACTCTGCTGAACGTCCAAGGAGGAGGACTGGAAGCTTCCTCTGCAAGATATGGGGGAAAAATCAACATAAAGCAATAGGATTGCAGGCATGGAAGCAGAGCTTGGTTGATTTAGACCTAGTGGTAAGTGAACCTAAACCCACAGTAAGAAAAAAAGCAAATAACTTCAAACTTGTGAATGTATAACGGATGGATGGGAATGGAGACTGACAAATACAATATAAACCCCTCTTTTAAGTCTTATTTTTCTGTTGCAGCCTTGAACCAAAAACCATTATTGATAGAGATATATGCATAAGTGCACAACTGAGGCAAAATTATGAGTACAGAGAATTGATGGGAGATATACATACAGAATGTAATCATAACTCTTTTGAATATTGTTCTGCTGCTATGCCACTGTATTTGGGACTAGGACTGTAGATTGATCAAAAAGTTGGGTTTAGGCATTATATGATTCTACAAATGATAGCTTGATAATATATTTTGCTCAGAAAGAGAATCTACAAACTAAGACTGAACATCAGAGTAAGTGCCCTTCTTAGAGAGTAAGTCAGCATTTTTCATCTTACCCTATGATTCTGCCCAATACTTATGCTAAGGAAAAAGAAGAAAAAGATAAAAACTAATTTATCTGAGAAATTAAGCAAGGAAAACAAATACATAAACATTCATATGCTGTCCATAATAACAAAATCCAATTGCTGTCCATTTGTCCCATAATGGGTCTCAAACAAGTGGCATTTGTCCATTCTTAGAGAATTTGAGCATCCCAAACATAATATGTATCATTTCTACAGCAGGAAAATTTTGTTTTGGAGATAATTTTGCTAACTTGCCAAAATTAATGTCTATGAAACCCTGATGAAAGTAGTGCATTTCCTGATACAGACATATTTACACATCCTTGAATTATTTCTGGGAAGAGAAAGGAGATTTGTAATAAAGAGTTGATGAGTAATATAACCATTTACAGTTGTGCTGAGTCTTCAAGTCCAGGCCAGCATTGGTAAAATGTTAGTTTAGAGCCAAGAACTGTTCACATTGGTGATTCTGGAGAGATATCCTTCTCTTTGGTATTAAAACAAAATCATCTGCAAAAAATTTCCTCCATCAGCAGAAATTTTAAAATATAGTTTTAGAAAGCAAAATACTGTATGTAGGATACTGAAAGTTTCCAACAAATATATTTTTAAAAGTTTACCCTCAAATAATTGTGTATGAGATATTCATTTCCAATGTGTCCTTTATCCTCTATCAGCATGGCAAATATTTCTTGTAAACTAAAAAGCCTTCCCTATATTTTATTAAAATACATCTTATTCAGCTGAGAAAGTAAATCAAACCATGGAAAAAATCTAAGGAAGTCTGAGTGCTTTTACATGGGAATTTTAAAGAGGTAGATTTGCTAACATGATGTGTGTGTTAGACATAAGAAACACAAATCTGTTAATACATGTGCAACTGTCCAAAACTGTTGGCACTACCAACTATCACCCTGACACTGAGAAAAATAGGAAGTAGAATCCATATTTATAAAGCTGATCAGTGCTTAACAGAAATAATCCCTGTGATGTTGTACTCACAGTTTATCACTCATTTTGCTGCCTGAAATAAGAATGTCATCCCACCCTCATTCCTTGTATATTAGTTAATTACTGAATTATTATTATTAACTATTATTCAAGAGTGATCATTTAGGAATATCTTCTATTCTGAAAGCCACAGGCTAACTTTGGGCCAAATTCTTCTCAAGCACCTGTTGTTTCCTCTCAGTATCTGTGAGGCAACTACCCTATTAGGCCCACTCATTGCCAAATTCTGAACTATGGGCCAGATATCCTAATCATATCACTTTTTGTCAACGTAAGGCATAATTTTATTAATTTTAATTTTTATTCGTGTTTTATTGAGGGTGTTTTAAATTTTATGGGCCAAATTGTTTAATATTTTTAATTGGGTTTTTAAC
>JANHZT010005615.1:44668-60676 GCA_032468215.1 Stegonotus admiraltiensis
GTATGCCGAACCCAGGCAGTGACCCTGGAGCCGCAAGACCACGAAGGAGAGCTGCGGGGCGGGGGCGGTTATCTCGTCGAAGCAAAAAACCAACTCTCCACGCCTGCGGCTGAAACAGAGCGGTGGCTAGTCAGAAAAAAGCCCCAATTTTCAAAAGCTGCCTCTCACAGTTTTAAAATGGCGGATCGGCAGCCAGCGGCCTGAAACCAGGACCGCCAACTCACCGATGGCAGCTGTCAATCCCCCGATGCGCAGCTCTCCGGTATTAACCACCAAGGTAAAAAAACAAAAACAAAGGGAAATTAAATAAGGAACTAGGACACTAAATGTATAGGAAAATGAGCACTCAGGTCTAAATCCAATCGCTGAGTGAAAAGACTGACAGCCCAGAGGCAAGGGGGCGTACTCGAAGCTGCAGAGAAAATTATGGGCACTCAGCAGAACCAATCGACGTAAAGAATACCCAGGAGTTGGACTGCTGGAGCATCAAATCAGGAAAACTGCCCCTACACAAGGCTATAGGAATACTACATAGATAAGGTGGACAGAGACAGAGGCCTGAAAAAAATAACACTTTAAAGATAATGTTGGTAACGAACCTTTGTCTCTGATTGGGTAAACTTTTTTTCTATCTGCGTAAAATGTATATAATACTCTGAGTCACTCTTGCATTTTGTTTGTATGTTTTAGATAGTTTTGTCACCCAGCTCTTGCTATGGCCATAAATAAAAGCTGTTATTTTTTGCAAGTCTCATCTTGAGTCTCACTCTCTTTGGCATCGCAGTGGCTCGGGGAAACTTCTGGGACCTTATATTAGTACAACATTAAAATATATTATATTCCTCCTGAACATTGAGCATAGTTTGCAGGAGTATGCAAACTATTTAAATTCAAATATTTTCTGTGTGAAATAGATACTTTTAATTTGAAATTACCTTCACTGGAAGCACCCTGACACTATTTCCGTTTTACTGGAAGCCTTTTGAACTTGAAATGCTTCCAGTAAGATTAAAAAGAGCCAATTTGATCTGTTTTGCATTGAAATGTTAAGCAATCCTATATAAATCCACAAACTGGCTTCCTCAACAAGACATTTGTGATTACATTTCTGTCCCTTGAGCGAAATTGAGAGAGAAACAATATGTCTTATTGGTGCAGATACAAGGAGCAGTAACTTTTTCTTCTGCTGCTCAAATTGCTTATTGTATTTTCTTAACTTCTCAGTAGACTCTGCATGCTGAGACTATAGGAAACCTGGAGACACTCAGAAACAGGCAATTCTGCTGCCAAATCTATAACGATTTCCTAAGATTTTCCACGTATTTGAAAAGTCTGATACACTGTTAACAAGGCAGTTTCAAGGTCTTCTTTCTAGCATGACAAAGGCAGAAAGTTGTCACAGAAAAAAAACCCCCAAAAGTATTAAAAGTGAAAAAAGAAACTACAGATAACATCAAATGTTAGATCTCCCATGTTAGATCTCTTACAGCAATCCAATGGCTTCAATAAATTAAATGTTTATCCTGTGCAAAATAACTTGAACGGGGAAAAAGATGCTTCTTTAGACAGCTACACTGATTTCCTTGTTCTATTACTGTGCTGCCAAATCCAATCTATCAATCTAATGAGTAGTGACTGAATGCCTTCATACCCGGCACATGTAAGAACCCTCCTAGCCTTTGAAAAAACCTAAAATCTCTTTGATGGTATTAATGTAGGTGATGTTCTGTGTAAGCATCCAAGTAATGTCGGTAATCAGATCCTTTTCATTTTATTTCCATAACATTCTGAAGGACCAGTATCTAGGCATAAAAGTTCAGTCACAGCTGCTGTACAAGATAATTAACAAAAAATGTCAACATCCAAAAGCAGCCAAGGATAAAGAAAACTTATCAACTTCTACAAGGCCAGCATTTCTTGCAGCATATAGAGGAAGAGCAGAATGCTCTGAAAATGAAAGCTTCATTCATTCTTTTGATATTTTTCCTTCATTGGAACGCGCAAAAATTATTTAAAATATTCACAAGCAGTGAGTTCTCCTACCAGTAAATCCCAATCAAATTAAGCACAGCTGCCAGACTCTGGGCCAGATCCAGTAGAACAATGTCTCTCATTTCACATAAAGGATATTTGCATGAGAACCTAATACCCATTTAGGAAATTATCCAAACAGTAACCAACACAATACATGGAGTCCTTGACTTAAAATAGTCTGTTTAGTGACTGTCATGTCATGTGATCAAAATTCAGACGCTTGGTAACTGAGTCATAGTTATGATGGCTGCAGTGTCCTGGGGTCATATGATCACCTTTGCGATCTTCTGACAAGCAAAGTCAACGGGGAAACCAGATTCACCTACTAACTTAACTATAGTGATTCATTTAACAACTGTGGCAAGAAAAATCGTAAAGTGGGCAAAACTAACTTAAAAAATGTCTTGCTTAGCAACTGAAATTTTGGGCTCAATTGTGGTTGTATGTTAAGGACTACCTGTAGCACAATGTCTGCCGCTGCTGAAGAGACAGCAAATAACAGTCTTATCAAAATCTAAGCAAGCACCTGTCCTGTGTTTATCTGCAACAAACGCTCTGCTGCAAAGGTGTCCAACATTGGTAACTTTAAGGCTTGTAGACTTCCTCATGCTGTCTAGGGAATTTTGGAGTTGAAGTCCACAAGTCTTAAAGTTGCCAGGGTTGAACACTCCTGCTTTAAGTATAATACTGAGGAACCTCCAAGTCATCTACTTCAGGTGGCAGCATTCCATTAGAACTGTGTTTCTCAACCTTGGAAGCTTGAATATGGGTGGACTTAAATTCCCAGAATCCCCCAGCCAGCACTGAAGTCCACCCATCTTCAAGCTACCAAGGTTGAGAAACACTGCATTAGAACCACTAGAATCACGCTTCAAGTACCTTCTCTACCTCTTCCTCACTTCATGGACATCAGTTTAATAGGCATAACATCCCTCTTTATAGATCTTCAGAGCAATCTCAAAAATGTTAAGGCCATAATTGAAGACCCTCTCAGGAAGATACCTGATATTCTGAATTGTTGTCAGAATGGCTGTCAAGTATATGAGGAGGATTCAGAAACAGAGGGTCAGGAGCAAACTGAAGATAGTTTCACAGTTATTTTTTCAGCCTTTCTATTTATGACAGAAAATTCAATTTCTTATAAAATAATATAATTTATTCTTTCCCACCCATTATTTTTGTCAGAACTGTTTGACTGATCAAGATTCCTCTATAATTGAAGAGAGCAGTGTGATTCTGATTTGATACAAAAGATAAGGAGAGCCTCTCCTCTCATTCATTCAGATTAATTCTACCTAAAATCAATTTCTTAATTTCACCACACATAGGTTTGCAAGATGAAAAACATCAGAGGAAAAATTACAGATTGGTAATAGAAAAAAAAAAGATTATTAATAAATCAAAACGGACGTTGCTTACCTGAATGTCCCTTCTCAGCGCGCTGACGGAGAATTCACTATTGATGTTTTAGAAGCAAATTGTCTACTTATCTTTGGATATTAAAGTTTAAGTCCAATGTTATATAGAGGACACATATATTTAAACTAGCAGGTATGTGTGTGGGTGTGTGGGTGTGTGCGTGTGTGTATGAAACATTGAAATACAAGTACAAATCAAGGATAATCAGTTATGTACAATTAGAGGATTCAGCTTTGTAAAAACTTAAATATTTACTACTGTGAACTGTGCAGATAGCAATCATATGACCCTAGTTTTGTATTTGTAGGTAAACAGGTAAATAGGAAATCTGTAGACAGATTTCCTATTTACCTTTTCTTTATTTAGGTTTATATTAGATAAAGATATATTTTGAGCATCATCTACAAGATGGTCAACAAATGATAATTGCCAGTATTTTGAATTCAAAATAATTGTTAGATTCCCTCCACCATTACCACAAATCAGTGGAAAAGTAGCATCATGAACTATGACAATTTAGTCTAAATATGTCAGCATTTAATAGTTTCCAATAACAAAAATAAGCAATCATTTAATTGCATTCAATCTAAACACTATTTTATCACAAATACAAGGGTGCTAGAGAGACTTCAACTGATACATAAACCTCTTACGTAAACAGGAAAAATCCCTCGCATAGGATTACTTGCATGAATCGCTATTGGGGGAAAAATGGCCTACTAACAGCAGAAAAGAGAAAAGCTGACAAAGAAACTTGGCAGCAACTGATCATGGTATCAAGAGCAAATGACTCAGCAACCTTCTGGAGATTAGTTGTAGCATGTGTTAAAATTGCTTGAAAAGTTGTTCAGTTTTTATTGTTACTATTTTATCTTTGGGGCTACTTAATGTGTGTGTTTTTCTTTTGTTCTCCTTATTTAAATAGCATTTTTGTTTTCTGTTTATTAACCCTGCTGGTGAGCAGAGTACTTTCCTGATTTGTGGTATACATTATAACTAAACTTCCCTTTTTGTGGTTTTGAATAACTCTCAAGTATTCCAGAGAGATTTTACTCTCTTAATTTCTCATGCAACTTCCTTTTTACCAATTCCCTTATTTTAAAGAAGTTCCTTCTTTTGAAATCTAATGGGTTGAATTGTTCAACAATACTCATGCTGTGTTTGGTATAGATCAGGGCTGTCAAACTCCTGGCCCACAGGCTGGATGCGTCACATGCTGGCCATACTCACACCCAGTTTAGCGAAAAAGTCCTGATACATCATGTGAAGCTGACGACGTGAGTTTGACACCCCTGGTCTAGATTGTCAGTTAGAGTGAAATCTCTGTTCTAGACCACAACTATTTATGACATTTAGAAATATCACCTATTCTTTGTTGCCAGAACATAAACCGCTATAATTAATGTAAGGAAAATTAAGTTACTCATTACTCCCTCACTTTGGATGTCTAGTTTTTAAAATTTCTATATATACCTATGTAACTCACAAAATTGTATGTTTTTCTGGATTCTAGCTCTTAAAACTAAAAAGAAAACTTTATAATTACTATAGTACATGAATCATTTGATTATAAAGATATGGCAATTTTCTTTTGCATCCACAATGAAAAGTTTAAAAGTTCTGAAGCTGAATGAGACAAACCATATATTTTATTTGGGATTATCAAATTGAGATGCTGCCAGGATTAAGTTACTGCCTCTTTTCTTTTCTGCTGCTTCTTTTTAAAATATATTGTTCTGCATTACATTTTGCAGGAAAGGGCACCAAACAGTGATTTTAAAAATTCAAAAAAGTAATACAATTATTTAAATGCAAACAATGATGATTCACCAAGGCTATAAAGATACAGGTAAAGCTGATAGGAACATAATTACTCATGACACAAATTATGCACCTTCAGAATAAGGTTACTGATACGTTTCTCACAAAGAATGAAGTGGCATGTTAACTTATATAAAACAATCTAAATTAATTATGCCAATAACTTTAAAGGTAAGATTTATACTGTAGCTCTGTTGAATGTGACAGACAAACAGAATTTATGAATTAATATGATTCTATTGGAAAGATAACTTCTGAGGAAATAAATTATATTTATAGGAAGTATTCCTGAGCCACCATTATTAAAGCAAATTAAGAATTCTTCCCACTTTTTAAAAAATAAAATACATGATCTCCGACTGTCATGTCCTAAAAGTGTTCTTTTTTAAATGTTTCTTATCATTCTGATCATTTTCACTTTAGTACTTCTTGCCCACCTAATCTTTTATGACTTGTTTCACGTCATATGAAAATACTCATACTTTTCTTCCTATTCTACAATTCCACTTAAGAAATTTTAATGAATGAGATAGTATCAGAATCAGAAATTCAGAGTTTCTAGTCTCATTTCTGGCTAGACTGGTTCTTTTAAATATTTAATTTTTACAAAATAGACAATGAGGTCATAATGTTGGTTCCATAAATTCTCATACAGGAATAGCTTGGTTTTAAACAGGAAACCATCTCCTTTCTAAATTGCAACCACAGTCCATGATGTATGAAACAGCCAACTATCTTCATGATTATAGGACACAAACTGCTTTAGTGAGAAATATTGTTGCTTATTTCTAGGTGATAATGTTGTGAAATATCACATTTATTGAGAAATAAGCTATTTCTCACTAAAGAAAGGGAGTCTAGAGATAGGTGTAGGCAATACTGTATAGTAGTTCTAGAAGCCATTCTCAGTGGAATGTAACCACATGTTTTCCAGCTTCCCTCAAAGTGCTAATGATAAAGCTGCCAGAAAGGTACATCAGTAGAAATATTATAAAAGCATTTACTGATATTCAGAATCAACTAAGACGAAAGCTTTCCAATGAGACAGCAAGAAAAATAAATTTGATAGTCTAGAGCATGGCTGTTAAATTCCTGGCCCCCGGGCCAGATGCATCATGCACTGGCCACGTCCATGCCTGGTTAAATGAAGAGGCAAAAGTCCTGATACATCACATGATACTGCCATGACGTGAGTTTGACACCCCTGTTGTAGAGCCAAAAGACTAAATAACCTAGAAATGATGTGTGGATTCTGGGCTTCTGGGAGTTGTACTTCAGTGACATCAGAAAGGCTATCACATCTCAATGATTAAGAGAAACCAGGACAAGCGGGGTCAACCTAACAGTCAATTGGGATGGGTACAGTGAAAAAAAAGTCTTTATAGGTTGGTCAATGTAGTGGCTCAATGTATTTCAAAGTTTTGAAGAAACAATTAACTAAACTGTTATTAAATGTTTTTCATTTGAGTACTTGAAGGACCCTAAATTTAGAGGCCTACACTGATAGCAATTAGGTACTGTATATCTTTAAATACAAGTGATGCTTTTTTCCCTAAAATAAAGCTGTCATATGAAATTATTGATTATTGAATTGTAAAGGCTAACAATAAAGGCAAGCTGCACTCTGCATACAATTGCTTAAACCACTTTTTTGACCACTAAAATGTATTGTTAAACCACTAAAAATCAATGAATTAAAATGTCTTGTTTTGGGGGAACCCCCATAAGCTCTCAACTGTGGCTTCTGACTCTTCCAAAATGTCACGAACAACCAGGCTGAGAGTCAGACCTGACTGGAGAGCATTGTCAAAACACACACTAAGTTTGGCTTCTATAGGTTTTCCCAGCAAACTAGGAACAAGTTTGAACAGTGCTCTCACTCTGCCTGTGCAACTCCAAAGCAAGCAGCAGTTAACTCTACCATAAAGTTTGAGAGCCCCTGTGATATATCTATCACAATGTAATAAGTTGCTTTGTTCACAGGTTCAAAACACAGGTTCAGAAACAGGTAAAGAAAACCACCTACAGATGGTTTTCCCATGTAAACTACAAATTTAGTGTTTCATTTGAGCCAGTCATCTGAAATGAGTAAAAATTAGCTCTTTATTTAGACCACTTTTAACAGAAATATTTATTTGTACCTATCAATTCAAATGAATTCATGATCAGTACAAACTGATTTGATCATTGCTAAGTGTCTGGATAATATAAAACATGAAATAAAGCAACAAATCCCTTAAATATTATAACAAAATGGTGCTTTATTGTTTTGGCATTTATTTACATTTTTGGGGCTTTATTTAAATTTTTGACATTTATCTCTTAGAAAACAGGATGCAACCATTCAATTCAGTAAGTGGGCATTTGATAAGCCTTAATGGTCAGCACATTAGACATTCTTCTTGTGAATACAAAGAACCAGTTGTCTGTGGGAATTTTCAATGAATAAAAAGTCTGCTGTTCTAAATACCTCAAATATTAATTTTTTTCATTCCATTCAATCACGTCTGATTCTTGGAGACTGCCTGGACAAGTCCCTGCAGTTTACTTGGCGAAGTTTTTCAGAAGTGGTTTGCCATTGCCTCCTTCCTAGAGTTGAAAGAAAGTCACTAATCCAAGTTCTCCCGGCTGGCTGAGAACCCACAATGTTTTGGTTTCTAGCCTGATGTCTTAATCACTATACAAACTGACTCACAAAATGCTACGAATGTAATGGCAAATGAAATTCTTATAAATTAAATATAAATTAAACTTTGTTAATTATAGTTCCTAGCAAACTAAATTTAAATATTTTATTGCTTTAAACAGAAGTTTTCAAACTGTAGGTTGAAACCACCTAAAATTTAGAAGGCAATGCAATTATTAAAAAAAATAAGTTCAGTACTGCACAAGCAGAATTTCAGCCCCTGTCAAACCAGTCTTCACTTTGCCTGCACAAATATCAGTGGAAAGTTACAGCATGCAAAATCCGAGAATTTACAATACTTCAATATAAATTGAAAATGTAATTTATAACATATAAATTGTATATTTACTTCTTGCACAATCCTAATCCCCCCTCCCCCCTCAAACCCCCCCATTATTTTCAGTCACTGGAGGAGACATTACACAAATTCATTTATCATCTGTAATATCATCACAATATTACAAAGTTTGGGAAATCCTGGTTCCCCAAAATTGGCCACACCTTAATGACAAGCACATTTGCAGCTTATTTCTAGCTCTTATGTTTTTTTCCTCTAAACTGCCATTATGACCTTTGGGAAAAAAATCAATCGGTCTGTGTAACATTAGTTACATGTGTTATTAAATTGAACTTTTTAAAATTCTCCATCTGATCAAAGAATACTGATCCATCTGCCCCTAAGACTTTGTGAATGGATAAAAAGTAAAGGGCTCTCAGCTTTTAGCAACTTATGTACTTCAGTAATTATTGTTCTATTATTCTAATAACAATTAATGTATGTTGTCACAGATGTTTTAAGAGCTTATTTGCATTTTGTTAATGAAGACAAATTGATTTTTCAATAAGCTAAATGCCTGTTCAAGCTCCTATCCTGTTTAAGTGGCTAGAACTGTCTTCAATCTGCATTTTGTGGAAGAGAATCTAGTCTTGCTCTCTAATGACATTCCCATATATAATTTATGTGCTGCAATTTGCCCTCTAAAATATTTTAGCATCATTAGGAACCAGCTCATCATTAATTAAGTGCAGTTAAAAATGCACCAAAACAAGAGAGGGAAAAGGAGGAACAGTGGTGTAATTCTTGTTGTGGCTCATCACTGAGAATTTGTCTTAATAACCACTCTCAAGGGTGGGAGGGGAGCAAAGAAAAATCAGTCTTCACCTGGCTCCAGTCCAAAGGTCTATTTTGTGCAGCTATGTTATTAAGTTAACCATAGGAAACATCTTAAGAAATTGTTCCAGGATGTTGACCATGTTTATCTGATTTTATCTTCTTAGGAACAACTGCAAGTTCAATTCAAAATGTTATTAATTTTATTTTAAAAAACAAGTAGGTTATTATTGCCCCAAATTTGTTAGTGGAAAAAGCATTTAGCACCAAGTACTATATCACACAAGGCAGAATCAAAATCATAATATTTTAATTTCTCACGTTGATTTCATCTCATCAATGTTTATAAGTAAGTATGGAGTTACTTTATCTTTTAGGAAAAAAGTGGTGGTTCATCATAATCAAGGATAATTTGAAATGGCTTTTCAAAATGTTAGCAAAACGACTAACAAGTCTATTTTTCTGTACAAATCAATAGATTACACTTAATGTTCTGCCTTGTATGCAATAAGAAATAGAACAGTGTTAGGCAACTCTTTTCACCAACACACACCTTGCCACCAGTTTATCTGGCTGTTGCATCTTTCTTTGCCACTTTGCCGAAAATGTAGTGAACTCTAATTGGCTAACAACTCTTAGTTCTTCTTAGTTCAACTGAGTGGAATGAGAAAATTGCAATTTGTACCCAACATCTCCTGACCATGAGAGCTATTAAGCAGTGAAACAGCAGTGGACTAATGGGTGCTCCATCAGTGAAGGCTTTCAAGCAAAGGTTGGACATTTGTTTCAGGATTCCTGTCTTGGGTAAGGAGTTGGCCTACATCCTTTTCAACTTTATAATACTATTTAGCTTGTAAAATGAATTATAACACAAGAGCAATACCTAGTCATTCTGAACATTCTTTCACTGATGGCTTGCCGAAGTTCAGTTTCCTTTTTTATATATCAATGGTATCCTTACTGACATAACAGTTGTAACAACATTAAATTATAATGATGCTAATATTTTCATTGTTTTCCTTTGATTTATAGTTCAAACATGTTTATCAGCTGATTGCTGAAGACTGGTCAGAGGTCTGGTTAGACATACCAAGACTTGAAAAATATGTATTTGTAGTTCCAGAAATAATTTACCCCCTAATCTAGATATCGGCCTAATGCATTCAAACAAGATTAGTCAAAAGAACAAACAGGATAGACTGTGTATACTCAGCTAGAATACATTAATTTGACTAAAAACTGTATCTTAATATACTGAGAGTATCATCTACTTATCCCATCATTCTGTGTTTTAAGAGGAATAAAAACGTTTATGCTAGAATTTTATCCTTGAACTATTTCAAATTTAAAAGCATACAGTAGTTACCTGCCACTCCCAATAAAAATAAGGGGCAGTTCAGGAAACCACTATAGATGAAAAGAGATTTTAACTCAGCTAAGAGATTCCATTTCTTGTAGTGGTTAAGTAGATTGGGAGACTGGGAATTCTAGTCCTGCCTTAGGTACAAAGCCAGTTGTGTGACAGGCCAATGTCTCTCAACCCAAGGAAGGATATAATGGCAGGAAAACTGCAGGAATTTTTCCTGGAAATCTTCAAGAATCAGACATGATGGAACAAAGAAAAAAAGTTAAAAGAAATAGGTATAAAAATGGAAACAAGATAGGAAAGAACGTACGCAAGCAAAAAGGTATTAAGAGTTGAAAAGGCTTACAAAAAGGTCTTTAAGATTGCGAGGGAAGATAAAACCAACCAAAAGATTTGGAGATTATTTCAATAATAAGACAGAGAAAAATCAGAAAAGTATAAGAGAACAAAATATGGTAGGAAATCTTGCTTGGAAGAGATGTTAGGGTGACATGGAGAAGGTTGACCTCTTCAACTAGTATTTGGCTTCAATCTTCTCTTCAAAGGGGAACTCTGATCAAATACAGCTAAGCAGAAGTGATACAAAAAGGAAATGGTAAATAAAAAGAAATAGCAAACTACATACATCACTTCACATCCCCAGGATCAGGTCAATCACATCGACAAGTTTTGAAGGGGCTTGCGGGATGTCATCTTAAAGCCAATTTTTTGTGTTCTTTTAGAAATAATGAAAGGTAAGTATACCTCATTACTCCTGATCTTCCAAAAGTCCCTAAAGACTAGGTTATGCTAGTAGGTCTGAGGACTCCAGATTATGGGTGAACTTGTGAGGTGATTTCCTTATTATTAATATCCTACTGTTTATTACCATAATATCTTTTCTTGTTTCAGCTTTGCTTTTATAATTTTAATTATTTTTAATAAAAATTATATAATGATCTAATGATTGTCTTATTTATCTGTTTTTATTGAACTGTTGAACGCTGCCCAGAGTCACTTCTCATGAGGTGGAGGGCCATATAAATTTATTTATTATAGTATTAAATAAATTAATAAAAACTCCCAGCCAGCCATGCTCAATAGAATATTGTGTGCAATTCTGGGCATGCCAGTTTAGAAAAAGTATTGAGAAAAGGAGCACTTCTGGATATCAACTCAAACCATAAGGGCCTTGAAAGAAAGAAAAAAATAAAACAATCAGTCAGAGGTGCTATGCAGACTTAGTACTAGAAGATAAGCCTTTAAGGCTACTTGGTAGCTATCATTTTAGAGGATAGTATAGGCTTGTTCAATACTGTACAGATGAAAAGTCAAGAAACAATGGGTCTAAACTGTAAGGCAACAGATTCCAATTGGATATTAATGGTAAAATGTGTTCAACAATAGAGCAGACTGTTTCCGAAGATTGATTCTCCTTCGCTGGGAGTATTGAAGCAGAGACTGAACAGACATCTGTTGCGAATACTGTATTAATGGATTCTTATATTGGGCAAGTGGTTGGACTAGAATTCAGAGGTGTCAAACTGACGGCCCATGGGCTGGATGAGTGCAGGCCACACCCATCCCAGCTCCACAAAGGGGAAAAACATGGCAATATGTGACTGCAACATGATGCAGTGACTTTGACACCCATGAACTAGATGATCTCCAACTACATTACAACCCTTACATTCTGTTTTAAACTCTGACTCAACTTATTGTTTAGCAAAGTCTTCTATAGAGAGCTTTATATAGTTAATAACTCTAACCAATTTTTCAGCAGTTATTTTTGCTGCATCAGGATGAGATATGTTTTCCAGCCTTTTCCTACTGACACGCAGACAAAGCACCAGCCAAAGGAAATGCACTCCTATATTTTCCAAATGTTCCTAATTAGTAGATAGCCAAAACATACACTTTCCAATCAAAGGAGCAAAATAGTGCAGGAATTTTTTTTTTAAGTGTGCAAACCCAATCAGGAAATCTAGAAATTGGGTAACTGGGTCAAACTTTTATTTCAAAAATATCACTCTGCTCAACGTCATCAAGTAATTTGCATCATAGCTGGGAAGGACAAGAGGAAAAGAAAATCAGCAACATGTTGAAAAATTTGAAAAATATTGAAAACTGTACAGTTAATAGAAACCAACCTTTGAAAGTTATACATAATATACCGTGTAAGAAGAGGGAGGATTTCAATCAACAGTCCTATTGTCTGCTTTCTATCTATTTCTTTTATTTCTTAGATCTTCAAGGGAAATTTCTAAACAAAACTGACTTTTGAACATCATCTTCATTTTCTTTAATTCATTAATAGCATAAACATTTAAGTCCAAATCCAGAACTTAATTTACATAGATGCAGCAGCCCTGCTTTTCTCACTCCCATATGCAAAAAAAAAGTCCCAAAAATATTGAAGGGAGCTTTTTTTCTGTCTCCTTGCTGATGTCTTCAAATATATATTTTCTAAAAATTTAAAAATACATGTATCTCAAATATTTAGCTAATAAGAAATCCCAAAGGTCTGTGGGAAATTAGCTAAAGAAGACAGTGTTTAAGTAAAACTCATTCCTGATGAGTGGTTTGATTGGGGAATGTTTTTTTTTCCTGATGCCTGGTGACATGTTGAAAAGAGACAGAAGAAAGCCAAAGAAGAAATATGAGGGGTTAGAGTTTTTAGCAAATAAAAATTGTGTTAATTTTGTGGGGACCAACATACAGTACCTGGAGGACCACATTTTGTGATATTATTTGCAATGTCAACTTCCAATGGGCCCTTGGGTTGGACTGATGTTCTCTAAAGGTGTGAAGAAACTCATAGCTGAAAATGCTGGCTAGAAAGGCAGATTCTGGTGAGCACAATGAAGGACAATAAAATGAGGCCTCCAGAAGCAAGAACCTCAGTAGTGGATGACAGGATCCACCATTGGTCAGCCTGGATAAGCAGAACAAAGAGAAGACAGCTTCTCGTGAAATGCAATTCCTGAGCAAACAGGAATTATTGTCTCTGTAAAAAAAAAGCTCTGGGAAGTAGATCAACTGTAAATTTCTATACATCATTATTAAATTGAATAGGGTTAAGGTTAGAGTTAAGATGAATGAGTATTAAGGAATTAGTGAGCATGAAGAAAAGTATTAACTCTAAGACCATCCAGTTTTGTGGCTAAGTAGGATGAGAATCCAGGTTTCTTTGGGCCAGTGCATCACACTGTTTCTTGCTGCCATTTCTCCAAATCTTTTACAAAGAATCAGCATGTTTTAATATTAAACTTGCATTTCCAACCATCTTGTGACAAAATGCATCATGTTAAATGGATTACATTTTGATAAAACAAAGCATTGCTAAGAAATGACCCAGGTATCTGTAATAGCTATAGAGCAAACCCTAAACCTGCTGTTGAAATTAGGGTTACATTTTCCTTTAATTTGCCATAAACTGTCAAGGACATTTAGTAAGAAACAAATATATATTAATAATACTAAACCTACACCAGTGTAAGAGGGAGACACATAAACTCATATTCAGAGTGCACAGTTCAATTCTAGACTGAAATGATTAAATGATTAGAATTTGAGACTTACCGTATTTTTTTAAGTCTATAAAAAGAAGATTACATATATTACTGGTTAGTCTAAGAATGTACAGTATATGAAATCAGATTTAAACTATGCAGGAAAGAATTGTGCAAACAAGCCAATTTGGACCCTACCAATTACCTATAAAGCAGAGAGAATGGGTTGGTGTGAAATGCAAGGATCATATATGAACTTTCTCTCTGTTACAGATTTCCATTCCAAGCTATATTATTTTATTATTATTTTTCTCCTTCATGAGATTTACATAAGCATAATGGAGGCATTAAAAAGACTGGAAAATTATATTGAAATTATATATGAAAAAATGTAGGAAAGGGAACAGGATTTCACTTCCCATCCAATCTGCCCACCACATCTATTGTGACCCTGTGCTTACAATTGTTCATAGGACTAAAGCTTGATCCAGCTTTAAAAAATCCTCTGTTGCTGGGATTTATAGGTTAATGTTAACTGGATTGTGGCCTAAGCAGGTAATAGACTAGTAAGGGCAAAACTCTTGTTTTTTCAGTCATAGTCTCATCAAAGAAAAATTTAAATTTTTCGTAAGAGCCAAACCAGATGTTTTACCCAGATAAACAAAAGTCTTCCAACTTTTTTATGAAAAGCAACCACAGGTCCCTGCAAGTATAAGCAAAGGAGCAATAACTGCTTAACCCCTCTCCTTCCAGCTGCCTCTTGTTCTATTAAAAATGCACACCCATTCACTTTTCCATCCCTAGAAAAAAGGTACTTGTACTCATGATTTCCCTATGCAAAGAGAAAAATGACTCATATGTAGTTAGGAAATTAAATACAAAAAAAGGGTTAAGCAGCTGTTTGGCTGCCAATGCTTATGGTTATCCTCCAAGGTTGTTTTGGTCTTTAAAAACTTGATACGTATGATCATCATGGATTCTTAACCTATGATGACTTTTGAGCCATACAAAATATAACATAAAACTGAACTAGGGGTGTAATTTTATACATACTTTCCAGGAGGTAAAACCCAGAGAACACATCTGGACTTCTCAGTAGATTTTTGTTTATTTATTTAGCTTATTCTTCCATTAAAAGGAATCCTGAAATAGCCTACAACATTACAAAATAAATCAACCTAAGAAGAACCACAGTAAAACAGTATGAAACATACTGGTTATTTATAAACTCATCCTGGGTTAAAAAAAAAAACCTGAACTGGGCTAAAAGTAACACTTATAGGTAGGTACATATTATAAGGTATATATAAATTATATAATACCGTACTAATATACTCTTATTTATTTAGATTTGTTATACCACTCACTTCCACTATGGCTATTCCATAAGTTCAAAACATGTATTAAAAACACAAGTAAAAGTCACATCTGCCTGGACCAAAATAACGTTCCCCAACATGCAAAAAATGTTCAACAGGGGCTCCTATTAGAAGAAAGAAACTATTCTATTGATTTCAAAATGACAAAATCAAACAAATATATTTCCCTTCACACTCCTTTGGATCAAAAGCCAGATAGTTGCCTAGCATATAAGCTAGTTTAAAGGTTGGTCCAACTTTTCTATTCTCACCTAACAAAACTGAATCCTCTCTTTCTGAGCTGTGATGTTTCTTTCACTGTCCTTTCACTATTATATCTTGTCTATCTTGTTGTCTTCTTTCCTTGGAACATACTTTTTTTTCATAAAGATGTCCTCCATCTGTCTGTTTCTTCCATGACCCAAGCCAAGGCCATTCAGCATTCCTGAGCCATGCTGCATCACCAATTATGTACTCCCCCCTTTCTACAAGGTCATGGACACAACTATTATCTAATCCTTGGAAACCAGAAGTGTAAATTCTCCTGGACCCCACAAAATAGTTGCTTTGTTATCATTTAAATATGCAAGATAACATTTATCTTAGTTCCCCCTAGGAAAAGAGGATTTCACGCCCAGCTCAAATCTTCCCCCTACCTTCTTCAGTCAAGAAGAAATAAAGCTTGTTGACAAACTCGAAGAGACTTCTGGAAGCATCCGAGA
>JANHZT010005615.1:62160-78749 GCA_032468215.1 Stegonotus admiraltiensis
AAGGTGAAGATCTTGTGGGACTTTTGAATACAGATGGATCATCATTTGGAACACAACACACCAGATATCACAGTTGTTGAAAACTGAAATGTACGATTTATTGACATTGCAGTACCAGGAGATGCCAGAGTCGAAGAAAAAGAACTGGAAAAAATCACGAAATATTGCAACCTTGCCATTGAAACTATCTGATTATGGATGAAACATGTAACAGTGATACCCATTGTCATTGGGGCAGGGGTGAAATGCTCCCGGTTTGGACTGGCTCGGGCGAGTAGGTAGCGATGGCGGCGGGCAGTTCAGAGAACCAGTAGCAAAAATCCCTGCCCCCACCCCCCATGCCCATACGAGGCAAAATTGCGCAGAGGCAGAGGCAGAGGCAGAGGCAGAGGGAGATTCTTTTTCTTCTTTTCCTCACCAAAAAAGGTAGGTGTCTTAAACTCTGGTGTGTCTTATACTCTGAAAAATATGGTAATTTTCTAAGAGTCTCAGGCAATAATTCTAAATCCTATGTTTTCCTATTTTATTCTTACTTTTTCTGGAAAATGATTTCCAGGTGAGTTCAAGTTGATGGATTATTAACTTCTCATTAATAATGCTGATCACCACTGTTCAAAGGTGCTTTTCCAAAAGGCAACTGGACTTTCTTGGTTTTTTTTCCCCTTGAGAACATTTCATTTCTCATCCAAGAAGTCTTTGGGTCTTTGGGTGTTAAGTGAATTTTGTTGTATACAATGACAATAAAGTTGTTGTTGTTGTTGTTGTTGTTGTTGTTGTTATTCAGTTCTCATTGCCAATTTCACCAGTCCCAGGCCCCAACCTTGATAAATTAAGGAAAATCCAGGTATCATCAAAAGTTCTTATTCTCTGATGTAATTTCTACAATAATTCTTTCTTTTCTGCCACTGCCAATTATATTTTAGTGCTCAGGTGTGTGTGTGTGAGAGAGAGAGAGAGAGAGAGAGAGAGGGAGGGAGGGAGAAAGAGTGTGGGGACATGCATACAGAATATAAATGGGAAAAATCCAATTGCCGCCACCAAGTTATTGCCTGGAATTGTATTCTCTGTATACAGGTAGTCCTCAAGTTATAACAGTTCATTTAGTGACTTCAAAGTTATAACAACATTGAAAAAAGGACTTATGACCATTTTTCACACTTACGACTGTTGCAGCTTCCCCATAGTCTTGTAATCAAAATTCAGATGCTTGGCCACTGGCTCATACTTATGACCATTGCAATGGTCATGTGATCACCTTTTGCAACCTTTTGACAAATAAAATCAATGGGGAAGCCAGATTCACTTAACAACCATGTTATTAGCTTGTCAACAGCAGTGATTCATTTAACAGCTGTGGCAAGAAAGGTCATAAAATGAGGGGAAACTCACTTAACAAATATCTCACTTAACAACACAAATTTTGTGCTCAATTGGTGTCATAAGTCAAGGACTACCTGTATAATGTCTTGCTCAAGTTTTCACAGAGGTGTAGTGAACGCCAAAATCTGAAATTTCTTTCCTTTCTGTGCCTTTTGTTGTGTGCACCTGCTTATGCTAGTTACTTGTTGGGATGTGTGTTTTGGAAACAAAACATTTGTCTTGGCACAGGACAACATTCTGAAAACAAAGACTATCCTGGAAAAACCACAACATCTAGTTATCTTACATCAAATTGAGGTTTTTTATCCCTTCCCTCCTCCAAAAAGTGGTCAGTGACCTGGAAAAAATAGAAGCAAATTCTCAGAATGGAGGATGGTCATTTTAGGAAGCTTTCTTTAACCTCATTAATACTATTATTTGCTTTTCTTGAAATTCTGTAGATATTTCCCCAAAGAAACTTCAACTCTAATATCATTCTTTCACTTCTGTTAGGACGATTTGTAGGAAAAATTTGTAGAGAGGAACAATTGGTTTTTTTTAGAAAATAAACTTTTTGGAGAAAGATGGTATTACATTACTGTAATTGGTCTGATGATATCTCTCTGAAATCAAAGAATGAAAGCCAGCTTCAAATATTGAAAAGAATCAGCATTGGGAAATGTATAATCTTTGTCATGTAAAGCCATGACAGACACCCCACCATCTTCCAGAGAGGGTGGGGGGAAATCTTTTTTGTTTGTTTTGTATATCAGATACAGAACTCTGGGACAATAGAACAAGATGTTGCTATGGCTAAACTGGAAAAATAAATTGAGTTATTTATTTTCACAATCGTTATGATTAGCATCTGGAAAAAAGCCTACAGGACGGGATGAGATCCAGGGAAAAAGAATCAGAAGACTTATCTTTGGGATTCAGATTGTCTCTAAGGAATAGGTAAACGCTTTTGGCAGGGTAATATTACATTATATATAAATTATAATGCATTTTCTCTGTGGGGTGCTTGAGTAGAATATTCTTCATATTTTTTTCATAATTTCAGTGACTGCATATTCAATTTTCTATGCATATATCAGTTTTTGTGCATGAGATCCTTCATGTCTATCAACTCTCTTGAGAACAGTCCCCCCCACCCAAGGTATTATTTGAGCTATGAAAAACTAAGAGCCTTGGGGAACTATCAGTGTTTAAGGTTTTTTTTTTATGGTAACCAATTTGCTTCCTGCTGTATTTTGAATATTAGTAAGCACCCTCATTTCTGCTCCTTCATTTCTGGCTCCTTCAACTCTGCAAATTATAAATTTTGCAGTTAGAAAGTTATTATGTAAAATATTTACAAAGAGTCTCCCTATAAGTTTTCTTTTCTTTATATCTTGTGAGATTGGTCTTTCTCTGGTGAGTGGGGGGGAGAGGAGGAGGGGAAAAGCTAATATCTCTAGAATAGAATAGAATAGAATTTTTTTTAATTGGCCAAGTGTGATTGGACACACAAGGAATTTGTCTTGGTGCATATGCTCTCAGCGTACATAAAAGAAAAGATACATTCATCAAGAATCATAAGGTATAACACTTAATGATAGTCATAGGGTACAAATAAGTACACATAATAGTCACATAATGATCACATAATAGTGTTTGCCTCTGAGTTATTAAATTGGAAAGTACACCACTTTAGACCATTGTCAACCAATGCTGAAACACAACTAAAAAAATAGATTCTTCTCTAAACCTCTACCTTTTGTTAAGTAGTAAACAGCTAGTATACCTACTAAAGCCTAGGACAGTGATGGCTAACCTTTTTGCCATCGCGTGCCAAAAGCGGTGGGAACATGTTGGGGTCACAGGCACGCGTGCCCACATCCATAATTCTACATGTTCCAATCCCCCGTGCTCCCCCCATTTTTGGCATGTGATGGCCCAGTGGGCCCAGTAGGCCCATTTTTCGCTCTCCCCAGGCTCCAGAGCCTTTCTAGGAGCCCGGGGAGGGCAAAAATGGCCTTCCCCATCCCCCCAGAGGCCTTCCGGAGGCCGGAAACAGTGTGTTTCCTGACTTCTGGTGGCCCAGAAGGCCTGAAAATCAGATGGCCGATGCACTCATGCGTGCCGGAGCTGAACTCGCGTGCCCACCAAAATGGCTCCACGTGCCACCTGTGGCACCCGTGCCATAGGTTCGCCATCACGGTTATATACTCATATATTATATACTCTAGAATATTATTACTCTTATATATTGTATTTTGTGTGTGTGTGTGTGTGTGTGTGTGTGTGTGTATTGTACAATATATTTTCTGTAATCATTTATACCTAGCAGAGCAGGAGATATGGGCGTTGCGTTAACTCTGTTCTGCACCGTTTTCTATAAGTAGATCATCCTATCAGCCAACCTAGAGTTCCATACTTAGCTCAGATCCATCATGCTGCCTGTGGAATGCACCATAAATGTTGTTGTTTAAAACACACACAGACACTAAGCATTTTAAAAATCGTGGTCCAAGGTCCGAGGTGCTTCCAAAGTTTTCTTCCAATGCTTTTGTTCTTGGACTTCTTTCATTAAATCTTGCCACCAGATGTTATGAAATATTCACAGGGGGGATGAATATTTGGTTGAACTTCAAGAATACTCCCTCAAGGTTAACACCTGCACTGGTGGCACATACAGATGTATAGCTGATCTTAAGCCCTGTGCAAATTGGACCAAAAATGCAGTTTTAAAAAATGACATGCTTATGTTTGGGAATTAACATAGTTGGCCTACTGGCGAAGGAATTGAAGTGTGTTTTGACTCTGTTTGTTAGATGCAATGGTGATACCTAGGATGCCAAAAAGCACAGCCTCAAAGAATGTGACCTTTCCTCACATTAGTATACAAAATTTGCTCAACATCTGAAGCTCTCTATTTGTTTCTACGACCTACCCACTTTATATTTCAGTTTGGAAATACTCATATGAAAAATAGTTATAAGGCAACCCAAAATATTTCCATTCGTTTATAAAAATGTTGTTTTTCCAGAATATTTACATTGGTTGGCTAACATGGCCTATGCTTTTCAGAAAAGAGCTGCTGTAGGTCATAATTTGAGATGCGCACTTCCAATGGAATCAATATATTCTGTCCTAAACACAGACTTCCCAGAAAGTTTCAAATTTCTGGGACACAGAAAAGCATTCTTTTTGTCCTCAGAATATCTTCCTATGCTGCTGCTAATATATTTGCAGTATTGCTGGAATACAACCAGCCTGCCACTTAGGAGGAAAAGGTTAGGACACTTACTGACATTCAAGACTGCCTTTTCAAATGCTAAGTGAAGATACACAGTGTTGCAAATTTGTGCTCAGAAAAATAAGTTAGAATTCTTAGAATGCCAAGTGAGATTCTTCCTTATATCAAACAAGATGGTGATGCAATATTTTTCCTATTCTGTTATGAATAGGAAATACTATGGAAAAGTATTTCCATACTGAGGGAGGCAAGCAAAGAACATCCCAGAAATCTCAGCTTAGATTTTTACTGTCCATTGTAATGTAATGTAAAGCCATTAATTACCCTATGAAGATGGCAGCTGTCTGTTAGTTGCTTTTAACTGTATTTTTGTTTACAATTCATATTATTTGTAAACTTTTTGGGAGTACTTTTAGCCTACAAGGAATTATATAAATAAGAGATACGTAAGGAAAATCAGTGTCACTTTTTGTCAGTTTGTCTTAGAATGGGATGTGAACCGTATGACTACTTTGATACTATCTCAAGAAAAAAGAGCTGCTTTGGGCATAGCTCCAGTATTAAGGCAGGAGTGAGGTAGCTACGTATAGCTGGCCAAGTATTATTGAATCACAATTCCTGGTAGCAGGACATTTGGCCACAATAATCAGAACTTTCAGAAGTTCTAGTTCAGTTACCAGATGTTCCCTCTTCTCTCATATTATCAAAAACAGGACTCCTTCCAACAGCATATTAAAATGCATCTGGAAACTCAAATAGGATTTTAAGCTAGCTAAAAAGAACAGCTTTACTCTGGTTGGAAGCATACTTCCAGTTTCCTTCCTGATAATTTTTCTGTACTTTATACAGCTTAAAAGGGTTCTCCCTTAATTTTCTAATTTTGGATGTTATAATACAGTATTATACTATTTCAAAATTGTATTTATCCAATTTAGACACTGCTTATCTCACTTGCAGAGTCTGCTGTTTAACCTTTTTGAATTTTCATCTGAACTTTTAAATATGTATTATGGACGGTTGTCAATGTTTCTTGGATAAGCTATGGTTTCTGAAGCCTCATTCTTCAGTATCATTCAAGGCTAATTTGCCACATATGAGGACTGCACATATGAAAACACATGTTTACAAATTGGCATATTTAATAACATACTCTGACAGCAGATCATACCAAAATGTCTTCAGCAATAGGTTTTTACAACCTAGTTTTAGCCACTCAGGAATATTGTCTCTTTAAAATGTTTCTGGTAGTAAGATTAGTTGTACTAATGAAGCTAAGTTTTTTTTTTAATGTTTGCTTTTTGATCAATTAAAAATATCACTTTTAAGATTTTTGGTGAATCTGAAGGGCAGAGCAAAGTTTGCAAAAATAGTTTCATTCACTGAACAATTTGTCTTTTGAAGTACACTAAATGTAGTAGTCTGATAAGATTATTATAGTTCATTGTTTATGTCAATTTATTAACAAGTGTGACATTTACAGAAAACACCACAGGTTCCAAATAAGTTAACAATTTTCTTCAATTTTATATAAAAAAGTACTGTTAAATTAAAAGTCCTGACAATTTACCAACCACAAGCATTTCCCACACTATTGAATTACCTAAGCAATTTGATTTTAAAGAAATCCATAAGATTGCTGCTGTGATTACAATTCACTATTGAAAACTGGTAATATTCAAAGAATAAAATGAACATGCAATGTGGAAATTGTACCAGAACCAGTAAACCTAGCACAACATCAAGGTATGGCAATACAACAAACAATCCAACTCAGTTTCTTCCACAAAATACTATTGTGAAAAATAAGGTCTTTCATACATTTGCTAAATCTGTTACAAGTTAAAATGTATTCTCCTGAATTAGACTGAACAGAACATATACCTTAATTCACATGTAACTGAGAAGGCAAATAAAATGTAATTTACAAACACTGCTTGTAAATATTTAGCTTATAATTGAGAAATATAAAGGTACTGCTGTATTGGAGCAATCTGAAATAACATCACAGAAATTTGGCATTCTACTATCTTTTAGGCCTTGTCCATTTTTATTTCAATTTTTAATATCTACAGATTTGATCCACCTAACTTTCTATAAATGTAGTTAGTATATTTAACAACAGAATATATGTATTCTTGAAAGGCAAATTCTTCAGCAAATTGCCACAATTACAATAGCTGTACTCCGTGATCCAAACTGTTTATTTGATGACAAACAGAATTGTAGCTAAGTGGGAACAACAGTGAAAATTCCCTATGAGACAAACTTAATGAAACATCTGGAAAGTGACTGATTCAGTTTGTGTCAGTGATACAAAATACCTATGCCTTTTGACTTTATGTGCAAAAACAAAATAGGGTGACAAAAATGTTCTCTTTTACAAATGATTCTTCTTGCAAATATAAAAGCTTCATAGATAAAGCCTGAGATCAAGATTTTGTGGGGAAGTTATATCTGGGGAAATTAATTTGGGAGCTAGAGATCATTTAGTTAAAGGCAGTTAAAAGCAGTGGTGGTATTCAGCCAATTCGGACCGGTTCAGACGAACTGGTAGCAGAGATCGTGGGTGAGCCAGCCCACCAGCCCAGGCGCTATGTCGTCCTATTTAGCCACGTTTGTGAGGCCAGGTGCATGCGCGGAAGGCATGCACATCAGGAAAGCACATGCACAGAAGGCTGGGCGCATGTGCAGATGGTGCGCACCTGTACAAAGCGAGCATGTGTGTGGGGGCGAACCAGTGGTAAAAATATGTGAAACCCACCTCTGGTTAAAAGGACCATAAATCAAACACTTAAGCATTAGCATGGACAAATGAACTGCAAATGAAAATGTCATGTTTCAAGATGCAGGTCAACCCAGCTCATGACTGTAGAAGAGTTGGGTGTACAAAATAGGATGTGCATGGAAATAAACACATAATTGGACTTTAGTATTACTCTATACACCTTCTTTTATACATATGGCACACAGAAAGCAAGTATGGGCCGGTCTCTCTCAGCCCAACCCACT
Organism: Stegonotus admiraltiensis; assembly: GCA_032468215.1. Lineage (NCBI taxonomy): Eukaryota > Metazoa > Chordata > Lepidosauria > Squamata > Colubridae > Stegonotus > Stegonotus admiraltiensis. The sequence goes on from JANHZT010005615.1 coordinate 69,770, forward strand.
TAGCAGAGTTGTTATTGTTGGGGGAAAGAGGAAGAGACAGGAGTATTAGGTAGGTTAACCACCTTGAGTTATTTATAAAAGTAATAAAAGTGGGATAAAAATCTAATAAAATAAAAGCAGGAATGTGCTGGTCACTGCTTAACTCAATAGTTCTTAAACTGTTTGGTTCAATTATTCCTCTTCCCTGTTCCAAGTAATGTCACTATCCCACCAAAAAAAATATCCAGACTGTTGTTTTACACAGACATCTTGGCAACTTCAGTCCCAAACTGGATTGACTCACAAACATGCAATTGCAAATTGCTTCATTACTCTCAACTACCCACTTTGGGGGAAATTACCCCTCCCCCCACACACCCATTTAAGAACCACTGGTCTAACTGAAGTTCTCTAATAGATAGAATAAAAGGTTTCTTGCTCCCATTGCTACTATAATTTAAGCAAGCAAATAACAAGTATTTTTAAAATTAGAATATCTTTTAAAAGCTGTGACAATATGTACAGTCTAGTCAGCTGAGTAAAAATCTATATTTCCTTCCTGAAATGGAGAAGCTTGTAGAATCATCCCCTATCTTTTTAGTAGATAGTAGTGGAAATTTGAAGGGAACAGCACACTTCTGCTCTTAACTTAAGGGAACATCCCTTTCAACTAATTTGAAAATTTTGGCTTTTGCTCCACTAAGACATAAAAGAACATCTACTTCACTGGAATAGTGGAGGATTTTTTTGCTTAAATATCTTCATTCATTCTTTAGAATTTCTCAAGCATAACTTACCCAAAATATTACACAATGGAAAATATGAGTTGCATAAAGCAGCAGCATGTGAAACTTTGGGCCTTTTGTTGATTAAACACTACCTAGCTATAAAATAGTGCATTATCGTTTTGATCAATTATCCAGCATCAGCTTCTTAAGCCTATTATTATTGTCACTGGAACTGAACAAATATCCAGTTTGAAAATCATTATACTAGTTAGTATGCTGGAAATTGCACAAGCATTTCACCTTATACACATGCTGAACCATATCACACAAAGCTCAAAACCAGAAAAATAAATCTATCTAACCCCCAAACTTTTAACGTATCACGAAGAAAGAACCCACAGGCACTTAATAAATACAGTGCACAGACGTTACAGGCCGCAGTTGCATGATGGAATAATTCAGTACCAATTAATAGCATGAAGCAGAGTTTGTTCAGTCTTTTACTGACCAAAATATAAAATGGGAACCAGTTACAACTCACTGAAGAGGGGAGGAGAGGGGAGATCACACAAGAGAAAACAAAATTTGGAACAATAGTTTTAAATTACTGCAAAGCCCATTATAAAATATTTTCGTTAAACCTTTAAAAGATTTAATCATTTATGTTCCCTAGTTTTTAAAAAATCTACATAATACCTTTATTTTGGTGGTCCATCAATATTCAAATGTGCAAAAGTTACAATTTACTTTTAGGAGTGCATCAAAAATAGGCTTAATATTCAAAATAGCTGTATTATGGTAATGTAAATTTCACAGCACCAGTTTTCTGTCATTCTAAAGGATTTGGATTCTATGGAAGGGCAGTGATTTACAAAGCATTTATCAGGAGCTCCAATTAAATCAGCACATTTAGATTACCGTAAATAATCTGTGGGCCTTTCTTATAAGCTTTCTTTTCTCATAGAGATTCTCACTTATTGTACTTTAACAAATATTATATTTGTTATGAGCAGTTTTTGTGCCTTGAATACATAGATTGCTCAAATCTAAGCATTCATTGTAAGGAAAACATACCTCATTTCTGATACTGCAGCATGGTGTTTTTCTTAATATTCTTAACATGAAATATTCTTACCATGAAAAATCTCTTTGCATAGGAAAAGTGCATTACATTGCCTCTACTGTTACACTCTGCAGTCCTGACAATCAAAGAACACTGTATACATAGATGCCCAAAAAAACTGTGCCAGTATTTTTAGAAAATAAGCCGATCTGGTTGACAATAGCCTGAATTACAAGATCATTAAGCTGTAAATTGGCTTTAAAAAATAGCATTAAGGAGGGGTTTGTTTTTTTTTCAGTTTTGCCAAACTGATGATGAAGAGCAGCTGGTACCTTGCTTAAATAACTTTTAGATCAAGTATCATATTTCGGCCCCTTGCTATCAAAAAGATTTGTCATCAGGGTACAGAAAAAGCAAAAAGTCCGCTCTGATACACAGTGCAAGGTAGCATATAACTATTAAAACATACAAAATTTTGAATGTATGCATACACAAAGGTCAACATTAGCAACATTCTATGTTTTGTTCTTTCTATCTTTGGCTAAAAGTCTGAGAAAGGAAATTCAAGGACCAAAACAATTCTTAATTTTCCAGACTCTTCCCCATCATTACACATCACTAACTGGAAGGCTTGCATCATCGAGATCCACTGGATCAGGATCCTGTTCCTGAGTGCCATTTTTATTTTGAGGTTCCAATAGGGCCTGCAGAGTCACTTTGGAAGTTGAGTTTCTTGAAGGGACAGCCTGGATCTTGAAGCTCCCTGGTTTGGCCGTGGTAAAAGATTCATGAAATCTTCGCTTCTCCAAGATGGGGGGTTTGCTGTTAAGGGTTTGGACCAAAGTGGGGCGGTGAGTGGTTGTGGAATGTGAGGTGGCTGCTGCTGTTTTTGCAGGACAGCTGGATTCTGAGCGGCTGGAATGCTCCTGTAAAGGAGAAGTAATTATCTAATTAAGTTGATCATTTACTCCATGTTAATTACTCAATTCAGAACTATGTCACTGAAATAATGAAAAGGGAAATACAAAGCAAGGCATAAGAGCACAAAGCAGAAGCTTCTCCAATGCAGCACAATGTTAAGACTGTGAGCATACAGCATTATGAAACAGCAAGCTGAAACAGCCAAGACAAATCCCTAAATCTAGTGTGATATCGTTTAATTCTGACAGTGCAATTGCACCGAGTTGTTATGCCCAATGCTATCAATCTCCCAGCAGAACAGATTTCCCCCTTACTTGCCTCATGCCCATTGTGAGCATACCACCTGCAGCATTTTGAAGAAACTGTCAATTTTGAGAATTTGCAAATAGGATTAAATACTTTTTGAAATCTAATACTAAAAGAATTTCAAGAAACTAATCTCATAAATTCATGCAAGTGTATTCACTTGTAAAAAAGAAGTATAATTAAATTCTTAAAATTTTATGTGAATTAAACTTCCACTGTTAAGGCACTTTATCTTTTTGTTCACTGTGCTTTATTCTTTAATTATTTGTTCTATGAAACTGTAGTAATATCTGATTTTGCTGGTCAATATTTCCATAAAGTAATATCTGTTATGTAGTTTGGATTTTTCTATATTGTACTCTACAATGGTAGCTATTGTTTTGGTAATGGACTATTTATTCTATTCAGTATTTTTCATACTTATTAAATATGATCATACCATTATTGAGTTCTGCATTTTAATACTATGCTTAAGGAAAACTGCAGGGTATAATTTCTACAATAAGCAAGAAACATCAAAGAATATTGTCCAGACTTTGCTAGGCTGCAAATATTGCCAATTAATTTGAAAACTGAGAAAAAAAATTCTGAAGAGTATTGAATAATATTCATCAACTAAAATCAAAGGGAAAGGTATGCTGAAAATTTGCAACTGTAATTTATCCTGTATTGGAGCAGTTGGGAATTTCATCTAAAATTACATCAGAATATGAAGCTTCTTAATGAAGACCATAGCAGTCTACCTGTCTGTTCCAGAAATGTTATTCATTTCGTGCCAAATTTTGGAATCAGTGTTCCAATGTTCTACATCTATTTATCAATCAACCTAAAGTGGAAGTTTCTGACAATCTGAAAATTCTAACATTTGCATTAGACCAACAAGCAAAGATTGGTTTAGGATAACATTCCAGAATGAGCTTCTACTTTAAGCTATATTGTGCCTCATCACATATTAATGCTTCTATGAACAAAATATCTCTTATTTTGAATGGTAGGCTTAATAGAAAATTTTCCATTTCTATTGCGCAATCATTAGCTGGAGAATGTAGCTGCTTAGCTAGATTCAGAATTAGCTTGGTCAACAAACTTTTATAATGATCAGCAGATTATCCAGATAGCAGATTAAACAGTGAACAGGTCTAGAAATGTTTATAGGAATCATCTAAGTGAGAGAAGATAAAGAAGAAATTTGATACTTCTTTTTAAAAGTGATCAGAAATAAATATGTTTAACACAAATTTGATTGTGTAAAATAATTTCCAAATACAAACTTCTTTTCTAAAATGAATACTATATAAATATTTCTATAACATTTTTAAATTGAACCCAAGCAAGATTTGTGCTGCAGCAGCATTTCAAATATTTCAATTTGTAGTTTTGTGATGAGATACAAATTTTGTGATTAGAATATAAAAGACTTATATTCATTATTTTGATTAACCATAGGTTAGTTAATCAAACTAATGCAAGCTATAACAATCCCTGCATCTTGACTAATGATTCCATGCATATATAATGTAAAAACCATGCAGGATGATCAGTTATGTTTTGCTTAGTGTGCATACATATGTGCACACATTTTAACTATTAGGTTCTAAGTGGCTTTTACTTAGCTGTATTTTAAAATGATTAAATTCAAATATGAACTCTCATGCAAATTAGGCCAAATGTAGTTTCTCTCTCCATGTATTTGCTACTAGAGCTTTTCTTCTCAATGAAAGAAACAGAGATTCCAGCAAGTGAATATTTGCCATTCTGAAAAATATATTTTATTTAGAAAGACCAAATTTATTAGCTAATGGAGAATGTTTCAGAAGTTAGTAATTTCATGGTGATAATGATCAACAGAAGAAACCACAAGATTAAGTTCATCATTTTATATAATGTTAATAAATGTTTTGGATTTCAGCCCTCTGATGAAATGGCAGGTTTACATGAGAGCCCACATACGTGCTGCATTCACCAGTTCTTGATGTATACCTCTGTATACAAGGATTCGACAGCCTTCTGGCCTGCCGCATCTGGAACACAGTGCAAAGCTAAGATTAGAGTAACCTAAACTGAGAAGAGGAAGGGAGGAAGAGAGGAAAGGACAGGGAAAGAAAAGAACTGCTGATAGCCACTAGTAGAGTTATCCCACCACAAAAACTGAAAATACACCAAAGACACAAAGGAATACCCATTCCCAATAACCTTTCCATCAGCCAGAATGCATTCATTCCCAGAGAGAGCTTCTAAAGGATTGTGACAATTAATTAGACTGTCTTAATCAATTTTTGCAAAAAGAAAAGGTGAAATTTGGTGTAAGAAACACAATTGTTTTAATATCACCATGCTGTATACAAGCTAAAATAAACTTCTAGTATATTGACAGAAAAAAACAATATTGCTATAAATGAATAGTTAAGAATAGCTTTAAAAAAGCATCACCACAGCACTACATTATAACGATTATATACTCAGTAGTATAAATGTGTGTTCGATTGAAAAAAAATATGCCATCTATGGAACAACTACATAATTACTGACACTTATAACAACAGTTTGGCAATGTGAGCCATTGTAATGCCAGCTGTTCAAAAAAGAAACCTAGAATCTTTTTGAATTACAAACTCTGTGCCAAGAGGACTGAAAACTAAAAGTTTCAAAGAATTCTATTCCAAGGTGCTTTAAATCAGTTCAGGGATGTCTAAAGCACAAAATTCAGAAACGATCATATAAATTCAAAAATTTCATTGTAGTCAAATTAAGAGAGGAGAGTTTAACGTCTAAATATTAAGATAATGCAGAAAGACAGAAATAGTTTTTTTAAAAAGATTAGAAATTGAATCAAAAATGTAATAGTCTATGCAAGTTGTAATGCATGCAAATGTGTTACCCTAGATCTAAGAAAGGATTGACTGATGAAAGAGTATGTACAGTACTGATTATTGCGGAAGTGTCATAATTTAAGCTGTTTAAAAACATACGGAAGCTGCTGATCTTCCAGGTCCTCGTTGGGCTACTATTGCACCAGAAATTGCTTTAATCCAACTATGCATGTCTTCTGGACTATCGGCCTAAAATAAGAATATAAAACTTTTATGGAATTTCAGTTTTAGATTTGAAAGTATTTTAAATATATAATGTAAGAATATGTCAAACATTTTCCTCATGAACAGATTTAAAACATTTAATCTAGACTGTTAGAAACAGACTTTTTCATGAAAAACATGCGGATTTACTACAATAGTGTATTTAAAGCACAGTTCATGACATCACGGTCACTATTTTGGAAATAGTTATATTAAGCCATTTTCTACTTCCTGTAAAGAAAAATCCTGGCAGGTGACCATAGCTATTTTCAGATATTTTTCAATGAATAGGGATATGAAAAGCCCATTAATAATTATTACAATTTCCTTCTTACCAACCTAACTACTGAAGAGGATTCATCAGTATGTTATTTAACCTCAATATGCACTGAAATTATGTGCATAATTTATAATGCTATAAAAAAGGAACAAAAAAAATTGAAAACTTCATTGGGAAAAAGAAAAAAAACTTTATAAAACTCAAATAATTATAATGAAAAGGATAACTACTGCCATGCATTAAAAAACCCAACAGACAATTTGTAATGACATGGCATCACCGCAGCACACAGACCAACTCCAAAACATCTCATGTGAACCAAGAGATCCAGTAGTCGAAAGAAAGAAAGAAAGAAAGAAAGAAAGAAAGAAAGAAAGAAAGAAAGAAAGAAAGAAAGAAAGAAGGGGAAAAACCAGGAGTCATCACATGCAGTGTAAGGACTGCAATAGCCACTATGTAGGACAGGCAGGCAAAGATTAGCAGAACACATCTATAAATACCAACTACAAGCAGGAAGATATGATGAAAACTAAAACCTACAGTACATGGGCTAGACTCAACTATAGTTTCAACTGGGAAACTATGAACATCCTAGATCAAGCTAAATCCAAAAATGCTGAGGAATACTTGGTTGCTTAGCATTGAGACAAATCATCCATCAATAGACACATAAACCACATTTTCATACTACCCAAAAGAGATAACAAAAAGCTAAGAAGGAAACAAAAAGACCAAGAACCCATCCTTTCCAGCAATCAACATCTAGATAAATTAATATCACAAATAATCAAGCAAAAAATAATACCCTAAGCAAGGAACTGCACCGAGGAGAAACCAATCAACACTGGCAGAACAAGATATTCTAAATAAACAGGGAGCAATCCCCAAACTTATTTGTACTAAAGACATTACCTAATTATGTAATAAAATATCTGCAAACCACTGTTCAGCAAGTACCAACCCTGAGCTACACATATTCTCTTCTATTAGTATAGCACACCACTGGAAAACTCCTCTTAGCAGGTTTTTTAAGAAGTTAATCAAAGCATTTCACTAGACCAGTTATGTCACTCTAAAATACAGAAGATCTGTATTTTAGAAGATCTAACCTGAGAATGAGAATCACTCAGTTCTACCATACTACTGAGATATTTGTTACCAGTCGGTGGATAACATAGTTCCACAGGACCTTCCTTGATATTTATGAAGCTCACTGCCCTGACCAAACAATATTTTTAATAAATAGTAAATCATGAATGGACATATGGCTTATTTGTAAAAATGGTTGGGTCTTCAGTTTCTTAAGCCTCCTTTAAAAGTCATGGATATTTGCAATCAGATGTTTTGCAAGTTGGATGGCTAATTGGTTGTGGTAGAAAGCAATCTTCCCAAGTTATCTTCTGATAAATGGATATTTTGTTAGTCACCAAAATAGCTATTTTGTGAATAGATAAATTTCCTCACAATAGACATTTTGTGAAACTACCTATTAAATGCTCTCAACTTCAGACGTTCCCACTAATTCTCTGCAAATTGGGAGCCCCTAGTTCACGCTCTTTTTAGTTAAATTAAATTAGTTGTGGCTATATATTTGAAAGGAAATGGAGTCTGTTATCTTACATAAAATGCATAAATAGAAGACTTACTTGTACATAAAATGTTCGAGAAGTTGTTACAATTTCAAAAAGATTGTCTCTCATCATAATATCACTGAAAAACATACAAAAATGTAAATGTACGTATTGTTAAAATCAAATTCTAGCTCATGTATCTGACACAGAAAAATGAATTCTATACAGTTTTAAAGTATCTGCTTTGAAAGTAATTAAATTACGTGGAGGTAGTTCTCATTTAATTATCACTATTAAAACCAGCAACTTTAAGCAAAGCAATCGCTAAATGAAACTGCTAGTGTGCTTATGATCTTATTTCTGCTTTTCTTTGCTTTAGGACCTGCAAAGATCATAAATGCAAGGACTGATCACAAAACTATTTTTTTCACCAGCATTGTAACTGTAAATAGTTGTTAAATGAGAATCACCTACACTATATAGATAATCCTTGATTTATGACAATTGGGAATTTCCGTTGCTAAGACAGTTGTTATACCTGATTAGTGGACTTTTTTTTTTGCTAGTTTGTTAAACAAATTACTTTAGCTGTTAAGTGAATCACATATTGTTAACTGAATCCAGTTTCTCCCATTGATTTTGCTTGTCAGAGCTGGCTGGAAAGGTCGCAAATGATGATCATGTAGCCCTAGGACACCACAATCATTATAAATACACGCTGGTTGCCAAGAGCCAAAATTCTGATCACATGACTGTGGGACTGCTGTGACAATTGTAAGTGGGAGGACCAGTCATAAGTCACTTTCTTCAATTTATTTATTTATTATTTATTATTTAAATTTGTATACTGCCCTTCTCCCAGTGGGACTCAGGGCTGTGAACAGCCAGATAATACACATAATACAAAAATTAAAACCGTATTAAAAATATTAAATAGGTTGGCCCAAAATTCAAGACCCCACAAAACAGATTTAAAACCCCAAATTAAAAACACTTCCAAGGAGATTAGGCCAAGCCGGCTAAGCGGAACAGATGTGTTTTCAGGGCCCGACGGAAGG
>JANHZT010005618.1:5025-19065 GCA_032468215.1 Stegonotus admiraltiensis
GATTTTAAATTTGGTGTTAAATTTGGTTTTTAATTTTGAGCCACTTTGTTTAATTCGGGTTCTTAAATTATTTTTAACTTTTGTATTTTTGTGTTTTTAATTTTGGCTGTACACTGCCCTGAGTCCCTTGGGAGAAGGGCGGTATAATAATAATAATAATAATTATTATTATTATTATTATTATTATTATTATTATTATTGGGATTTTGCAGTATCCTTCCCCTGCCATGCCCACCAAGCCACACCCACAGAACCGGTAGTAAAAAAAAATTTGATTTCACCACTGACACTTACTCTTGATTTCCAAGAACTTTCAAAATAGGTCATTTTATTTTTTTCATGCTTTTCTAAATTTCAAATTCTATCAATTTTAACTCCAGGAATTTTAAAAGCTCATTTGTAACATGTTTATGTTAACTAGTAGCAGTCCTATTACTACTGTAGTAAACTGCCTGAAATTGGTTCACTTTGTATCTAACAAACATAGCCTTGCAACATGAATATATATAGTTCGGATGTAGGATGAAGGTGGATGTTCGTTCTCCAAGCATGTGGGTTGGTTTTTGAATGTTTTGTTACCAAGCTACTAGCGGAGTTTAGGGGTTCTTGGTGTTGTTTTGTTTATAAGGGCTTTGTGTGATCAGTAATTCTTGTGATGGGGAGGCCATGTCAGGTTAGGGTCTTGTGATGGGTCAGGTATAGGTTGCATCAAGTGAGGGTCTTGTGTTGGGTCTTGTGATGGGGAGGTCACGTCCAGTGAGGGTCATTGGGAGGTAAAGTGCTGGTTGGAGGTGATTATGTGGGTTGATTGACGATTAGTGCCAACCTTACTAGGAAAAAATCATGGCAAGCTTCTAGGTGACAAAGCTTGCCTGTTTTTAATAGTTACATCCATACATTCTCCATCCCCAAAACAAGATTGGAATAAAAAAGAAAAGAAAGATTCTTGTAGTCTTCAAAAGAAGACTCAGGAGAAATAGGATACTTATTCCCCACTCCCTTTTTCAGTTCTGTGGTAACTTCAAATGGTCACTAAACAAATGGTTATAAGTCGAGGACTATCTGCAACGCTAATCCTTTAAAAACTGGTACTAGGATAAAATGCAGCAGTGTATACATGCATTCCTTGCTAGACCATTTGTAACATTTTGCTGGTGATTGTTTAAGTGTTTGTTCCCAGCGTCTTATGAATACAAATTGAGTGTTATTTCACTTGGTATATCAACTTCCCCTCCAAGCCATTTTTCAGAATACTGAAAGCTCTGGTGTCTTGCCATCCGCTGTTGGCGGTTGGTCAACTGGGTCTGGAGACTGAAAGACAGATTTGAGAATGTTCTCTGGAAAGCTGGGTTTGGGCAGAGTGGAAGATGCTATGGAGGAAAGTGCAGCTGGGCTTTTGGATTCTCAAGAAAGCACTGGGAAGGGAGGGTTGAAAAATCAGGAAATGGAAAGGGGATGGTGCCTTTGGATGAAGAGTGCTGGATTTCAGCACTAACCATCCCTTTAAAATATGTGCCTAAATCTCACTGTATTACATATGCGAACCAAGCAACATTTTCACCTCTATGAGTAAGAGGGCAACTTGTAAAACAGACCAAAAAATGATTAAGAGTATTTTTGTGTATAAAGTTTACTAAATCTGTGTAACTTGAAAATTCATAAGTGTTTAGTCACTTGGACAGGAAACAGCAGAGAAATGAAATAATAAAGCAAATTCTGCAGGGAATTTTCATCTTGTCTTGTTTTTCTAACTTGCCGCCTTATGTATTAAAGCAGCAGAAAAGCAATTTTAGAGGTAACAGAAGTAGCCTGACATGTCTCTAACATATATTGAAAGAACTGGTAATGACCCTCTGTTTTGGAATTGGGCAGGGTCTCTTTTTCCTTTCTCCTATGCAAGACATTGTAATAACATTAATCCAAACACTTCGGTATCCTAAGGTGGAAAGGTTGAACCATAAATTAATCTTCCTGTTCAGCTAGGTTTGCAGATTCATGCAGTTGGCCCACCTAAGAACTTCACATAAACATTTGTTGCAGGTTCTGTATATAGCTATATATGCACTGCCAGTTTCTTGCCAAAAAAGGGAATGAAAACTAGTTTGAGAACAAAATTAAAACTGAGGAGGTTTATAAACAATTTTCTTGATAGGATATGTTCTTTGATACTTTGTTGTGATTTCCTTGTAATTCAAATTAACTATCTACCCTTCTGACAAGATGTTGGTAAAATTATAGTTTGAAGCTCATAGTATAGCTGTGAGAATGCCTGGTAGCCACATATTAGGCTTTTCGTTAGCATAACCAATTAACATATTTGTGCATTTGTTTTTTTTAGGGAGCATCATCTTTATTTTAATTCAGGCTTGTATCCATTCTTTTTTTTTTGTTTGATTCTTTTTCAGTAGGTACAACATATACTGTATTTGAATCAATCTATTTCAAACAATGATCGGAATCCAAAAGAAAAGGGAAGGGAAAGGAAGGGAAGGAGGAATTATAATACAGATAAAAGCCATAATAAAACATACCCTAAGATAATATTTTTAAGAATATTTTTAAGAATACCATCGTACTATTACAACATAGCACTTTGGTGCCAAAAAAACTATCCTCACAACCTCCTTGTGATCTGACATCACAGCAGTGTAATCCTTCCTGGCATTTTAGGAGAGGAGTGATTGTACCTGGCTCTGCCAGGATTGGGTAGAAGGAATAGTGTAGTTTGTTGTTTGTGTTTATTGATGTCTTGGTTTCTCCAAATTCTTCAGCTTTGAGGATGTTACTGTTCAACAACACAAGGTAGGACGTTGCATTGAGCTAGTCAGCCGGGCAATTAATATATCTGTACTAGTAGTGGATTTGTTTGTAAAGAAATATAACATGTCTTTAGGCAGGATTATTTTATAACTGGAAGAACAGATTTAGGAACTGGAAAGATTGTTACATGCCTTGCTTTGCTTTGGAATTCTTACTCTTGCTATATTAAATTAATGTTTGGAAGAACTCTGCTCCAAATGTCATCCCTTGAGTTTTAGTCTATCTTTAATATATTTTTTACAATGGAAGTGAAAATATATTTCGTCAACCAATCCATCTTACAGTCTATCTTTTCTCCCTCTTGTGCTGCTGCAAAACAAAAGTACCATTTTAAGGAGACCAGGAAGGGGGCACCTTTAGGGTATCTAGTTATATACCATGGACAGCTGTTTTCTTGTCAGAAATTTATTTTCAACACAGTTGTAAAATGTAAATAAATTACATAGTGTTAAAATCAAAATTAAACAGGTTAGAAATGTGTGAAATCCTTTGATGCTGTTCTGTGCGTTAACTTGGGTGCAGGGATGTAATAAATAATCTTGACAACCTCAGTGAACTCAGTGAGATCAACGGCCCCAGGCCTGCCGGAAAAGCCAGGTCTTCACCGCTTTCCGGAAAGCCAATAGGGTGTGGGTGGTCCAGACCTCAGGAGGTAATTGGTTCCAGAGAGCTGGGGCAGCCACAGAGAAGGCCATCCCCCACGGGCCCGCCAGCCGACATTGTTTAGTTGACGGGACCCGGAGGAGACCGACTCTGTGGGATCTTACTGGTCGCTGGGAGCTATGCGGTAGAAGGCGGTCGCGAAGATAGCCTGGCAGGAAGGATTTTACAGGGACATAAGGAATTGTCCTGGTAAGGCTGTAAAAGAGAAAATAAATTCAAAGTCACATCTGTCTGTGAGTTCCCTGAAAAAAACAAATAAACAGGGCCCAACTTTAAATCATTGATTGCTAATATATCAGCATTGTGTCGAAAATTTGCAAGCAGGAGGACAGGTTGTAAAAATAGCTAGTAAAAGTAATAATCTATTCAGACTTTTTTCTTAAATGCCGGTTCCAAAACAACCAGGTTCTAGATTCAAGGAATATTAGAAAGGTACTCAAAAAAGGGTTCAAAGTGTTCCTACACTCTGTAACTGTTTCATCTTTGCTAGGTTATTGAGTAAGATAGCAAAGGCAGTTAAGGCTTAATGTAGCTAGAGAATGACTAAATTAGCTTCAAGGTCTCATACTCGTTTCCACAAATATACTTCTAATTTGGAATATTGGTAAAATTGCACTCTTATTCACACATTACTATAAGGTTTAAAGTTTACATGTCCTTTATGTGCATATTTGTTAACTCACATGATTCTATAAAACATTTTTGTTTAGATTATTTATTTCTTTGATTAAATAAATACAAAGAGATATAGCGACATATATCTCTATACAAAGATATTCTGAGCAGCTTGCAACATGTACAAAATAAACACACAACGGCAATGTTACCTATTACATGTTTTATCAGTATTGAGCAGAGATCATAACGAAGAACTGAACTGAACTGAACTTTGAAACACTGACTTTCGTTTCAGCTGGTGTGCTGACATTTTACTAAATAAATGATAGAAATTTAAAAAGTGAGTCACCAAGTATATCCTTGAACCAAAAGTACATGGCTGTTCTGGAAATACTGGAGACCGCTAGTTAAAAGCATTTTGAAAGCAAACAAAAGTCACTATAGTTTCACTTATTGAAATCATCTCTCTGTTTTGTCTTGATGGTATTTCTTGTGGTTGCTGCTGTTGTTTTTTAATCCCATGAGTAGCAGTTTGTTTAATTTGCTGGGATAATGAGATTTTTGGTCAAGATTTTTTTCCCTTAATATCCCTTTTATTGTCTTGACTTGAACCTCATGTCTAGCATTTTCTGGGAACTGAGCTTTCTCCTCTTGTCCCATCACATTCCATTTTCCAGAGCGTGGGAATCTTAACTGGGCACTGCAAATGAATCAGGATTGTTCTTAGTTTTTAAAATAAGTTAATCTCTTTGAAACTCTCCCATCTCAATTCATAACAGTTACATATTTCAAATTTCTTTCTTTATTATACATTGGTTTCTTTTCACAACAAGAAGATTGTAACTGTTGTAGCATCTGACCTCCTCCTCTATTTGTATAGATTTCTTGACCAAAGCTGTTTCTCCTTTTACATCTCAAGCCTCTTTGGTATATTCAATTGGCATCTAGTCCCAGGTATTAGGAGCTATTAAAAAAGATCTGCAGGAAGGAGAACTTGAACTTCATCATCTATGTAAACTATTTGTACTTTCCAATTACCTAAGCAGTATGAAATAAATGTGTAATGAAAATTTACAATAAATCAAACAACCTGTGAAAAAAAGTTGCAATAAATTTGAGAGAATTTACACAGAACAAAACAATCTTTTAATCCTCTAAAACATTAAATATGAACCATTCTAATTTCCATGGCTAAACTGAGCTGCTGAAAATGACCTGTTTTATGAACTCACCCACCAGATCTTTCCACTTTACAAAATATAAAGGTTGTTTCTCCAATGTTGATGATACACTTTAAATATATTTACATAGTCTGGCGGTAAATATATGAGCTTATAGGTCAAAATGAGTGGTTTGAATTTATGTTATGATATGTGGTTACAATAAACTTACTTAAGTGGTTTAAATTGAACCTGAAAACAAAATGAAAATAACTGAAGTTGAAATCCAAATTTATTCTACTTGTAGTTCTCAAATAACTTCAAGGAAATCCTCACAATGATCAGGATTCTTTGTTTTGCACCTGATATCACTTGGGTGAAGTAAGGTGTTATTGCAAAGTTTTACTCAAAGTACTCCACAAGAGTTATGAAAATTTTACCTAATTAAAAGGAATAATGTGTTATAAAATGAGTTATAGTTAAAGTGTTGATCTGAAATGGCTTTAAAGCAGGTTCTTGCATTGAAATAAAGCCCCTGGATTCATAAAGATGCTTTTTCTTTAAGTTCAATAAATATAATACCAAAAGAAGATCTCTCAAAATCTGATGGTATGTGCTTGGAGTGGAGTGTATTTTTAGCAGCTTTTTGCTGTAATAGTAATTGGTGTTTATAGACATATTTGGTAACGCTTAGCAACTCTTTTGATGGAAATATTGTCCAGACAGTGGTGGAACAGCTCAGTTTAGTCTGAGTCACAGCATTTGCAAGAAGTGAGCTATGGGATGAGTTACAGCTGTGCCACTCACGTGCAAATAATCTAATGTAAACCCTCTTGGGTTGCTTTGGAGTTGCCCCATTCCTGGGCAGTCTTTTAGGGAAAACTAAAAACTGTGTTTTAGATTTTACTCCTATAGTGTTTAGTTGAACAAGCATTTCCATTCATCTTCTGGCTTATCTGTCTTTGAGTAAATAAGAAAGACGAAACTTTCTTTTAATTCATGTTTTAATTAGTTACTTCTAAAAGGAAGAAAAAGAGATCAAGGGTGTATAGTATCAATAACTAGACAAAAGAGGTTACCAGAGTTCTACAGTTAATGCTCAGATATCATTGAGGGAAAATTTACCATAAAAAGAATACTTTAAATTATTTCATAGTTAGAAAAATAATTATAGAGATCTTTTTGAATCTATGTGCTGAGTATCTATGGCTCTAATATTTTGTTATTTAATGATATAAAACATACACAAAACAGGTAGAAAGAAGAAAAACGTCTAAATATATTATATGTAAATATTTTCTAAATTCTTTATTGTACTGCAGCTAATATACATTATTTATAAACATTTAAAATTTTTATATATTTCTGATTTCATTTCTTTTGTCAAATTAATTTTCCCCTTAGAAACCATACCTTGGATGCTTGAATTTGTCTGCATAATATATAAGATATAGAAGCTGTTCTCGCTTGAATAAGAAAGTGAAAAGTTGATAGCGATAAAACATAAGCCAATGACTTTTGAGTAGTTTTTAAAATAATATTTTAATTATCAGGATATACCTTTAATATTCTGATCTGGGACCTTCTAAATTGCAGCTTGACATTTTACTTCATTCCTTCAGTTTATGTTTGTTATTTATGTGTGTTTGTGTGTCGTGATGAAGAGTTGATTATGGTGTTATTAGTGATTCCACACTTACGCAGAAGTGTCACTGAAACATTTAAGGTGATAAGGATGTACATGCCACTTCCATTCAAATTGTGCCATAGGATATTCCTTAGAGTAACCAATTTGGTTTCTTTCTCATGACCACATCTGCACCCAGATGGCTACAGGTCCAGTAATCTATATCCTTCAGTTTCCTCTGCAAGCAACTGCAGCCATATCACCTTCTCAATAATCGTTTTCCCCCAAGAGAAGTGATAAAACTACAGTTAATTCAGTTTTGTTAGATCTCTGAAGGGTTTCTTAGTGGGGAGTGGTCACATTAGTTCCTTTTTAAGAATCTCCCCCCTCCCCTTCTTTCAAAGAGGCATTAAACTCCCCATCTCTTCCCTTCCTGCTTTAACTAGCCAAGTGAGGCAGGTCCAATCTGCAAGTGGCAGAGCTAAAGTTACAGTGGACTCTGCTGATTTCTTCAGAATTGACAGGTCAAAAGCCTCCTAGATAACACCACCTCAACTCACTTCTGTCATTTCAAATTCTGTTTGTCCAGGTTCCAACTTAGAGCAAATGTGAGTCATTCTATTCACAAAATGCTTGGCCAGGGGATAACAACTTACACTGGCTAGTTATTTTAGCCTATTCTTCCCCAAAAGGATCATGGACATTTTAAATGTAGCAGCTGGTCAGCATTTCACAGATGCAATAAAGGCAGAGAAGTATTATACTTTAGTACAGAGTAGGCTTGTACCTGAACTCCAATTCATATTTGCTTCTTGTTTTCCACCAGTATTGCTCCTGGCATCTCTTTATCTGCTTCATTTCTCAGAACTCCTCAGTAAACCAAGGAGATGCATGGGATAAGCAGACCACTCATAAATAATCCTGTCAAGCACTTTGATTGCCTCTAGCAAATCACTTCAAAATATGTTGCCAAGACTGCAGGGATTTGACCAGGCAATCATGAAAGACAAGATTAATGTGAAGGCTGTTCGTGTCTAAAACTATGAAACTATGCCTTTCATTTTGTTCATTCATTCATGCTCTTCACCATATATTTCCTTTATATTGGTTGTCACTAGGTGAGTTTGTGAATATTTACTTCATGCAAGAATCATGACTTGGTTAATTGGTTAATCCACATAAATGTTTTTTAGGAAAATAGAAAGGCAAACATTAGATTGCAGACTTAATGTCAGATGTAGTGTTCCCTGCAAACAATTAGGAGAATAATTGGTCATTTTGTCCACTATTCCACAGGTATAACCAAGTCCCAGTTTTATCTCAAGCACGCTCATGCTCTTCTGCTGCAGGCTTAGATCTCTAGAGACTGCCTTGAAAATCAATATATTGCTGCCAACATACCACCAACTGGGAGGTATCTGCACTATATTTGCACATTCAGGATGCATAAACAACTACTGGCATATTTATAAATCAGGATATCTAGATAGAAGAAGGAAAGTCATTTCCTTAATTATCTTGTGTAATTCTGCAAAACAACTACAGCATAAGTAACACACAGCACTAAAATATTTTTTAAAAATGTGTGCTCTTGGCCGCCTTTTTACTGAACATTATGTAATTGAACAGCTGTGATATGCAGCCGGGTAATGCTACACTAATATTCTGCAGAAAGAGTGAAGTTTCACTCCAGCTAGTTTCAAAGTTAACTAAATAATTAAAAGGAAAGAAAGTGCTAATGCTATTAAATTACACTTCTCCAATCTGGAACTCTTGCTAATCCTCAGGATTCTTAACCAAAATGATCAATAACCATCCTGGCTGGGAACCATGAGAGTTGCAGTCCTGATCCATTGGAAGGATTCCAGATTGGGGCATGTTGAGTTAAATAAATAATAAATGTTTCAGGAATCGGCAACATTTTTTAAAATTTGGTCAACACTTTTGAAAGCAAGCTGTGGGTATTCAAGAGAATCTGTGCTATGGCAGGTGTGTGTGTGTGTGTGTGTGTGCGCGCGCGCGCCTATTCATAAAACTCCAACTTAACCAAAGGCTCATTGTCAATTCTTTTTTTTATATATATATAAATTTTATTTCTTTAAAAAATGCAAACAAAGTTTATCAACAAACTGATTGCGTGAGAACCTTACACAATACATTACATTCAGTCCAAATATACAAATGAGAGATAAAAACTAAGCTAACATTGTCCTCTTTTTATTCTATTATTTAACCAAACCCCAACCTTGTAAGCCCCAACCTTGAAAATATGTGGAGTCTTTTTGATCTCTTAAAATTTTTGTTAGCCTATCAGCTTCTGCGCATTCCATAATTTTTCCTAAAATCATATCTTCAGACAGTAGGTCTTTACCCTTCCAATTTTGGGCGAGACATATTCTTGCTGCAGTTGTAATATAGACAGTCAAATACCAATTGTTAGTGCCTATTTTATCTGGCCTAATGTTTAATAAGTAAAATTCAGGTTTCAATTGTAATTTATATCCAGTAATTTCTAACAACCATCTCTGAATAAGTTTCCAAAATTCAATTACCCTGGGACAGGTCCACCATACATGAAAATAAGTACCTAGTCCCCCACACTTCCAACAGTTTGGGGAGAGTCCAGGAAACATTTTGGATAGTCGGGCAGGAGGAAGATGCCACCTGTATACCATCTTGCACAAATTTTCCTTATAGGTGGTTGCCATCAAAAATTTCAATTGTCTAGACCAAATTTCTTCCCATTTCATCAAATCAATTGAGTGGCCAATATTCCTCCCCCAGGCAATTATCGAGTCTTTGACAATCTCGTCTCCTACCCAATGACTTATTAAAAGTTTGTAGATCTTAACTAGCATTTTTTCCTCCTTCCCTAATATGATCTTATCTAGCTCCTGCAGGGTCGTTTCTATACCTCCTTGCTCCTTATCCTTTTTATATATGGAGTTAATCTGAGCATAGGGCCACCAATCCAATTCCATTCCCTGCAGAGCTAATTCAGTTCTTGTTTTTAAGCAACCTTGGCTATCAAGCAGCTCTAGATAAGATAGATGTTGTTCTTTATTATATAGCAAAGAATATGTTATGGCTTCTAGCGGGACCAGCCAGGAGGGGGTCAGAGAATAAAATTTACCTTTAATTTTCCTCCATGTTTCAATTAAAATATTCCTTAAATAATGACCTGCAAATCTTGTGTTTTTTTACCCTATATTGCCAAAGGAAATAATGCCAACCCTGTTGCAACTCCAAACCTTCTAGAACCAACAGCCATCTCCTTCTCAGCAGAATCCAATCCCTTACCCAAATTAAATTTGCAGCCTGATAATAATACTCCTATTTAGGCAAGCCAAATCCCCCTCTACCCTTCACCTCTTGGAGCATTTTAAGTTTAATTCTACGCTTTTTATTCTTCCAAATAAATTTAAGAATACATTGATTTAGTTTTTTAAAAAAATTATTATCCAATCTAGCTGGGGCTGTGTAAAATAAATATGTCCATTTTGGGAGAATGTAAGATTTTATGGCTGCGATCCTACCTAACAAAGAGACCTGCAACTTCTTCCATTTCTCTAAATCTTGTTCCGTTCGTTGGAGAAGTTTCAAATAATTATCTTCCTTGATTGTTGAACATTTAGCAGATAACAAAATGCCTAAATACCGTACTTTATTAACAATTTGAAATCCCAAATTCAGTTCTATTTCCTTCCCCTGCTTTTTTGTCAAATTTTTAATCAAGACCTTAGTTTTTTTCTTATTTACTTTTTGGCCCGTCACAGTTCCATATCTTTCTAATTCATAAATTAATTTCGGGCCCGATGTAAAAGGGTCTTCCAATACAAACACAAGATAACCAGCATATGCTTGTAACTTATACTGCTGGTTCTTAATGTGCAGCCCTTTTATTCCCGAGTTTTGCCTGCTTTCCCTCAATAACGGTTCCAGTGTTAATATAAATAGGAGTGGAGAGAGTGGGCACCCCTGTCTAGTTCCTTTCTCAATACCGATTTTCTCCAATACATCTCCATTAATCAGAATTTTGGCAGACTGTTTCGAGTAAATTGCATGGATTGCCGGAGTGAAATTCTCCCCAAATTGCATATGATGTAACAGGCCAAATAAAAAGTGTCAGTTCACTTGATCAAAAGCCTTTTGCGCATCCACGAAGACCAAAGCCAGCTGTTTATCAAAGTGGTTTTCATAATATTCTAGAATATTCATAATTATTCTCATATTGTCTCTAATTTGCCTACGAAGTAGAAAGCCGTTTTGGTCTTTGTGGATAAATTGGCTCAAAAAGCCTTTTAATCTATCTGCCAATACCGCCGCAAATAACTTATAGTCTGCATTAAGAAGTGAGATCGGTCTGTAGTTCTGGATCAGGGATAAATCATTACCTTCCTTCGGCAAGAGGGTAATTAGTGCTTCTGTCCAGGAATCTGGAATCAATCCCTCCCGAATTACCCCATTAAATAATTCTACCATGTGGGGACCTAGAACTTCCCATAGTGCCTTATAACATTCCATCGGAAGGCCATCCATACTGGGGGTCTTCCCTGTTTTTTGTTTCCCTAAGACGCTTTCAATTTCCCCTTCTGTTATTTCTCTATCCAATATTTCCCTGGACAAATCCGGGATTTTTGGTACATCAGAGTCTTCTAAGTATTTCCTTATTTCATCCTCGGGTTCATCCTCTTCTCTATATAGATCAGTAAAAAATTTCTGCACTACTCTTTTCTTTCCTTCTTCCTCTACAATCCAATCACCCATTGTCAATTCTTAGTTTGCTTTATATGCAATATATTTACAAATCAATCCTGCCCTGAAACCACCTTTTTTCCTTCATTCTAAAAGCTCTATAATAAGCCCTTTGGGATTCTTGGAAATGAAATGGATTCTGGGAATTGATATTATATGAGCTTCCTTTTAAATTTTTGTTTAAAAATGTGTTTTAGGCAGGCACTTTTGTATCCACAGGTTCAATAATGAGGATGTCCACAACAGAGATACATGAACTAGATAATCAAGTACAGACATTCTACAGTTATAAAAACCATTTCTAACTCCAACATGCCTTTCTAGATGGGGGTAGGGGTGGGGACTGAGTCTCCCACTGTCTTATTTTCCCATTCTTGTCAGGCAAATATTTTTCAGAGGGTGGTTCTGTAACTGGAAGAAACCAGGGCTGTGAATAAATGTTATGGGTGTTATGTGAATTTCGTTGTATGGGTATACTGTGTGTATACATACAATGACAATAAACTTTATATCTATCTATCTATCTATCTATCTATCTATCGATCTATCTATCTATCTATCTATCTATCTATCTATCTATCTATCTGGGGGTTTTCTATAAAAGCAGCCTGGTCTACCCAAATATGGGAAGGATCATCCTTTCACCTTTCAGTCCCAATTCAGGAGCCCTCAGGCAGTCGCTTTCACGACAAACTATTTTGTGTTAAATTTATATTTACTGACAAAGAAATAAAGGGAGACTAGTATAGATCTATTTCAAGCTATTTAGCTCTCATCAGCTAGTCATACCCTTCTGGGATTCGAATCTGGGCTTGCTTACATATTAGGCAGATATATTAACCTCTAAGCCACAGCTTCTCCTCGCTTTGTCAGCTTCTACCAGGGAAGATTAAATGGTTGTCTATCGAAGCAGCCTGGTCTACCCAAATATGGGAAGGAACATACTGCTTCTTTTCGCCTTTCAGACCCAATGCAGGAGCCCTCAGGCAGTTGCTTTCACAAGAAACTATTTTGTGTTAAATTTGACAAAGCTGACAAAGTGAGAAGAAGAGAGAGA
The DNA here is from genome assembly GCA_032468215.1 of Stegonotus admiraltiensis. Classification (NCBI taxonomy): domain Eukaryota; kingdom Metazoa; phylum Chordata; class Lepidosauria; order Squamata; family Colubridae; genus Stegonotus; species Stegonotus admiraltiensis. Next base: position 17,726 of record JANHZT010005618.1, read on the forward strand.
GAGAGAGAGAGAGAGAGAGGCAAAAACCTATGTGACTTGGCAAGAGACCCTTTTCTTGGTTTTTCTTAGGTAGATTAGAAAGTACACCTTCTGTGTCTCTTTATTTCTGAATGTTGAATGAGTGGGGGTATAGTAAAGTTTCAGGCCAGGCATGATCAGGGTGGCATTTCCTTCCCTTAGTATATTTTCTGTTATACTACATCCTTGCTCATGGTGCTATTAAATTTTCACTAAAGAGAATCAAACTTTTCTAGTTACTAGTGAAGAGAACTGTTTCACTACAGACATTTAGCTCATTCAGAAAACAAATAGCAAGAACAAAAATAACCAGGGGCAATTCAGACTGCAGAATTCTTTGGAGTGAAGCTCTCATGGATGTAGGAAGCTGGCCACCTACTGAGAGGTACTGGGATGGTGCAAGTTTGAAGGCCAGCTGGCATGTATGCAAAAATGTTAGGAGGGAACATGAGAGGTTGATTGCATAAGTTATGAGAAAAGCTTCAGAAAAGTTTCATTAGTCTTAATGAAGAATAAGACTATTCAGAGGAATCCTACATAATCTTGTACGTTAATTAAATGAGGTGGTTTTAATTATAGCTTCAAAACTAAGAAAGGGGGTGGGAGTTGAAATAGTTCCTATTGCAGTTTTGCCCATTTTTCTGCCAGAAATGGTGTTTAAAATGGCTAACAGTAGTTAAGCATGTATCGGAAAAGATAAATTTAATTCACAGCAAATTAAAAATGTGTCAAAGACTAAATAGCACCCAACCAATAAAAGCTTATTTCATAAATAAACCAACTAAATGCCAAAGTTAAAGAAAACTGTCTTTGTCTGTAAGAAAAAAAGGTGCTACAGAGAATACTCATCTGGCCTCCATTAGCCCAGAGATCCAGAAACAGATAGTGTATTAAAAAAAAACCTCTTATTTTTCTTTTCATATTCCCTGTGATTATGGGGGATAAAAAAGGGGGCCTCGCTCAAGGCCAAGCTCATTTGGGAGAATTTGAGCCTTCTGACTGCAAATTGTTTAGGACTTTGTATATGATAACTTACAGTAACTTGCACTGTACTCAGAAATGCACCAAAAAAGCATCAAAGCTCCTCAGATTAAGGAGTCAGCTGCTCCCTGGAAAGGAATCTGTTCTGTTGTCTGGCCTCAACTGAATTATCTTAGGTTTCTAAATGCTTGTGAAGGCAGCCCTATGTAAATATGTTACAATAGTCAAATGGAATACAATCAAGGATTAGAGTTAGGGTTCATCATTTTTTTTTATTTATATGCCGCCCTTCTCCAGAGACTCAGGGCAGCTTACAATGCGTTAAGCAATAGCCTTCATAC
>JANHZT010005618.1:19165-29686 GCA_032468215.1 Stegonotus admiraltiensis
TGGGACTCGAACTTGCAGTAATTGCAAGCAGCAGATGTTAATAACAGACTACTAGTCTGTTGAGCGACCAGAGCTCTCCATCATCACATCCAGTATGATATACTTCCCAAAATGGCACACCATTTATAACTGTGCCAGCAATATTGGCCACCTAGTTCAGGGCTGAATCTAGGAATATATAAGGCATAGTGGTATATGTCCTAGTCTGGTCTGTTTTGAGAAGGGAGAGAGGAACAGTCCCAAGAATCTAGTTTTCAGTTCACTCTTCCTAGCCATCTATGTAGGTGTGAGTTTTTTGTGCCATTGCCATTACCGTTGACCAAAAGAGCAACAGTTGAAAGAAATAACTTAGCACCAGAGGAACCAGTAGTCTGCTTCAACCATGTTTCCAGCACAGTGCCATTGCTATAAAAGAGAGAGCCTTGCTATGTTGGTCATCTGAAGCTGAGTGTCCTTCCAGTAGTCCTGTATCTTCCAGGAGGCAGCCATGTCTGGGTGCTAATCTGGGTGCATAGGGAGAAGGACAGGGAAAGGAGGAGTGAAAGAGAAGAGGCTTTTGGTAACTAAGACTAGGCCTTTGGGCGTTCCAGCTGGGCCCAGTTGCTCTGCTCACCAGGCAAGTTGGTCTTGGAGGCAGGATAAAACTTCCTCTGCCCACAAGTCCCAGGAGGAAAATAATCAGATTTCACAGAAGTAAAATCACTGTTGTCTTATTTTTGTTTTGAATGATTATAAACAACTCGATTCATTTGAATTAAGCTCTGTTTCTTATCCTCTCATTTAAAATTAATTTAAAATGTCCACCAATTTAAAACTTGAACAACTACTTCAGATAAAATTAAGAATAGAATGTGGAGTTATTTGCATATTGGTAACATTGGACTCTTTTAAGATAGATTCATGTTTGTAACAAACAACACAAGGTTTAAAATGAAACTCTGAAGTTACCGGTATATCATGGGTTGGAATCTACAAACTCTTAAGACGGTGGATATGTTTGTAATGTTGAGAGCGTTTTTAAAGCACTTTTTTGGGGGGGCTGGGATTGTCTATTCATAAAATAATCAATATACAGGCATGAAAAATTGCTGATGCTTATTTTCTAGAAGGCAAATGGATAAAGCTTTAAAAAACGTTAAGTGCATGGTAGAAGTGAAGTCTTCATTCCCAAAAGATGCAGCTTCTCTTTTGAGTTCAGTTTTCTGCTCCTTTTTTCAGTCTTTCACATAAGACAAATTCATCTGGCTCAAAGTAAATTTTTTATCAAATAATTGGCTGAACCTGAGTCATAAATCCCCACTAAATGAGAAGTTTTAGTAAAACTTCCTTCATTTGCACCACACTTTCCCCAAAGGGAAAGAAAAGCCAAAAAAAGCAGGTAACGTTCTAGCTATTAGTGTTCTGTATGAGGTGACAAAATGCGACAGGTGTTAAGAAGTGCCTTGAATAAAGTTTTGCAGCCCTGATGTTGTTCTAAAAGGCCAGATTACTTTCATAGACTGGTTATCCATCTCTGGTTTGGCTAAATCAAAGGAGGGCAGTGTTTCAGAGGTCTGGAGCTACTGCGACCTTGAAGAAATGTACTTCTAGTCCTAAATATAATAATTTCACCCAAATAAATATGCCCTCAAATAAAGGCTATCCTGTATGATAAAAATTTTATTCTTAAATAGTATGTTGTTGCCCTTTTTACTCAAACTCATCTTCTTTGCATATATTAACTGTTGTAATCATCCTGGAACACAACAGAGAAAAAAATGAGGAAATTGGAGGTCCTTTAGGGGGAAATTCCAGATTGCATGGTTTCCATCATTTTGGTATAGACTGTAGGGAAGAACGTCCTGCTGTTTAATACTAGTTGATCACCAAATAGGGATAAAATTGAGAATTACAAAACCAGCCTTAGCTTTCATTTCTAAATCCTTATGGGAAAATCATCAAGCAGGGACACATTTTAAATGCTTTCTCTTTTATTGAATATGAATGCCAGTTGAGTTTGGATGAGTAAGTTATCATCAGAAATAGGACTCTCATTAATGCTGCCAAAAAAGCCAATGCAGTCCTTGGCTACATCAGCAGAGGGATCAAAGTCCTTCTTTATTAACCTGAAGTGTTAGTACCACTTTATACTGCTTTGATAAGACCACACTTGGAATACTGCATCCAGTTCTGGTCACGATGATACAAAAAAGATGTTGAGACCATAGAAAGAGTGCAGAGAAGAGCAACAAAAATGATAAGGGGTCTGGAGGCTAAAATATACAATGAACGGTTGCAGGAATTGGGCATGACTAGTCAAACAAAGAGAAGGACTAGGGGTAACATGATAACAGCCTTACAATATTTGGTGGGCTGTCATAGTAAAGAAGGGGTCATCTTATTCTCCAAAGCACCTGAGGGCAGAACAAGAAATAATGGATGGAAATTTATCAAGGAGAGATCCAATCTAGCATTAAGGAGAAATTTACTGACAGTGAGAACAATTAACCTAATTCTGTTATTCTATATTATGATAATTTTTTGTCTCCATTGTTTTTATATTGCTCTGATTCCACTGATGATCATTTTGAATGAAATGCCATCAGGCTACTGTAGGACTTATCCAAGCAAAAGGGGAAAAAATCACTTTTGCACCACAGAAATGATTTGGAATAATGAAGGAAAATACAACTTCTTTTAAATATCGTTTAGTGATGACATCAACATGGAATTTTGATTGGATAAGTGCATAGCACTGACAATAAAAGTTAAGGAGAAATTTGAATGCCCAGATGGGAATGGTACTAAAATCAAAGCATTGACAATGGAAGAAAATTTAAAATATTTGGGCATTTTAGAAGCAAGTAATACCTTGCAAACTCAAATGAAAAAGAAAAACATATCTCAATATATCAAACAAATTAGAAAAGTTTTAAATTGAAGCAGAATGGTATTAATATAATCAAAACCTAGGCTGTCACTGGAATATGCTGCCCAGCAGTAAGACTGAACACAAGCCAAATTAAATGCTTTGGATTGCAAGACCTGAAAATTTACAACAGTACAGTATGTGCTACATCCAAAGAGTGTAGCATTTATACCAAATAAAATTGGTTTGTTGTGATTGTTGTGGAAATGAGCAAAGATTTAAATGATTACCTAAACCCAGACAAAGAAAAAATGATAATTAATGTGTTCAAAGAAAATATTTTGATTGTGACAGCATCAAGGGCAGCATGCAAAAATCAAAACAGAAAACAGTGAATGAAAAATTAGAAACATAAAACCTTTGCACAGTCAAAAGAAATAAAAAGCAATAGCTTCATATTGCGTCCATCAGGAGTTGAACAGTAAGATTAATATTTGCACCTCAAGAATAGGCACTAGCAAAAAAAATAAGAAAAACAGAAACTTGAAAAACTGGAAGCAACTTCAAATGAAGTTCATATAAAAAAACAACAACCCACTGTTCATCACTCAATAAGTAGATGTAGCAAAATTGTCCTGTCAGATTATAAAATTAAAAAATGCATGGCAGAAATAATATACTGGAGTGTATCTAAAAGGTATGAATTTGATATCTCAAAGTATAGGTATGCTGACAACATTGATAAAGTGACTCAGAATGATCATGTAAAATGTTATGAGACTTCTCAATTCAATTATACCCCAATACACCAGACGTTACAGTACCTGAAAAAACATGTTGCTTATACCTTGAGAATACCAAATGGCAGTAGGGTATCCCAAAAGGAACTGAAAAGATTGAGAACTATTGCAGCTTAACCATGGAATAAACTGGCAAAAGTTTTTCCATAGTTATTGGAGTATTAGAAGTTACAACAATAAAATTATCTAAACAACTAAAAAATTAGAAGTGTTCAACCTTGCAAATTAAGCTTTCAAAAACACTTTGCTTGAAACCATATTACAATAATATTTGTAACATTCTCAGGCTTTTAGATACTGCTTGAATTGATCCTAAACCATCAGCATTTGCTGAACATTATTCAAAAGAGGATATATAAAAATATAACTAAATCTGAAAGCGTGAAGCCTTTATTATAAACAGGATGTTTTGAAGTATTTTGACTTTTCTTTTAGAAGTAGGTTTATTATTTATCCTGAATAATTTTCTTGCTTTTGTCTGCCTGCCATTTTTCTAAATAAATTACGGCTACCATTGCTTCAGTGAAGACATAGGTTGATATGTATGTCTATCCTATAGTGATGTTGACCATGGATTGTTTTTTTTTAATATACGCAAGATATTTATTTCTGATTAATTCTTCCTTCTTTTGTCCTTTTGTAGAGAAAATAATTAATGGGCAAGACTATGAAGTTATGATGCAGATAGACACTGAAGTAATGGACACCAGGATCCTGCATATCAAAAGCTCATCCATTCCACCTTACCTTCGAGAACAGCAGAGGAACACAACATCCTTCTATCATTCTCCTCCAACCGTTCCAGAGGCAGCTCCTGCTGTGAGAACAATCACTGAATCACCCCAATAGACTCTCCAAATGAGGCTTTCATATGTGCTCTGGGATAGGCAACCCATGTAGGTTTGCCATGGCAATGTCAGGGGCAGTATCCTGTCTTAGACAACAACTTGAGGTTTCTGGATCTCAGGATTCTGTCTGCTTTTAGACCTAGCCAAAAAATAGTTTCTCGCTCAGTCTGTCTAGATTATCTGCCATCTTTATAAGACAATATTTATGGATCTAAGAACTTCACTTTGTTAAAAGAAATGTTAAAATTGCAATGGGTAAAATAGTGTTATTGATGGAAATGAGGCTTCTGTGAGGTTAACTAAATCCTGGGATAGGAGATGGGCACTAAATGGCATTTCTTTCCCCTACCTTCTTAGAAACAAATATCAATTTCTTGCCAGTTTTTCAAGAAAAAAAATGTAGGAGCCACATATGGATTACAGGTTGTCTGTCGCTAATTGTTTGTATTGTTCTATTTTCAATTTCAGTTTGTCTATAGAATTTATACTTTGCATTCTTTATTCAATCTTATTCTGGGTTCTCTTTCCTGCTGCTTTTACCAGTGGGAAAGGAGGAAGAAAATAAGGAACTACAGGCTCTTATTCACCGAATTAGATTTTAAAACACTCTTTGTTGCACTCTCTATTTTCAGTACTTTTTCATTATTTTATTCAGTCTCTACACAAAGTACTATATCCTAGACTGGCTTTTTCCGTACTTTATTATACAACAAATGCCCAGTCCAGCTGTTTTGAATTTGTTACATAAGATACAGATGTTTTGTTGATACCACCCTTTAACTATATGCAAATTTGTAAAGTATTGTTACTAGGGAAATGTTTCTAGTACTATTATAGAAATTAAAATTCTCCAAGAGTGTACTGTATCTGAACTAGTTTCATGGGCACCTATTGACCGAGACTTGCAACATTATTAATGAAGAGCTTTGTTTTGAATACTAACACTCTTATTACTTTGCGCTAAACATTAAGTGAATGTACTAGAATTGGAGCAAGTGGTGCTTGTCCGTTGGCCCAGATTCTGTAGAAGAGAGCCAAAGCCCTGATATTCCAGAAAGAAGCAATGTTCATGTGTGTGCATCTTCATGAGCTTCCTGCATGAATTTGCTCATAAGAATAATTTATGTCCTCTGGTTTGGGAACAGGGAAGGATAAAAAAGGGTGGGTTCTAGTGGAAAGGCCCCCATTCGTATTGAGAGCACTAGATCAATAAGAACAGGTTCTCTGCCTTTTCCACTCCACCTCTTTCATTGACATAGTTCATGCCCACATTGGGCATATAGAATACCCACATTGGGATATACTTTGAGATTGGGATAAGGGAGGATGTGTTGCCCAATGCATAGATCTTTGCAGGGGATACAAATTAGAACATAGTACCGCATAAGCTAAGGTATTTATTTCTTATCAAATATCTGAGCCTCCTTTAGATGTAAATATCCTCAGGGCAGATTTCATAGCAAAGGTAAGACTAGTGAGGAGGAAAGAGCACTAGGCTAAGCATCTGTGAAGTGGGAAAATAAACTCTGAATGTAAAAGGCTGTTTCAAATAAGTGGAGAACATATGCGTCACAAGCAAAGCTTTGTGTGCCTCCCAGCAAAGAAAACCTCCATTGGCTCACTCCATTGCATAGTCATAATCTACTTTTCTTCCCTTCTGTATGTGTGTGATCTTGTTTGACCTTCAAAATTCCACTTTCACATCCTGCAATCTTACTTTATTAAAGATTATCACAACTTCCACAAAAATCCACTTCAGGCATTGCACAAGTATTTATGGAAATGTATGAGCAGTGTACACATATGAGCAATATAACGACAGATGGAAGTGCAAGAGATGAACAGCAATAGTCTTCCCTGAAAAGAGTTGGGCAAAATTCTTGTCTGTAACTATTGTGTTGTGGGTTGAATCATTGATACATTAACTCTTCTGGATAATAGATTGAGTAGGAGTTGTAATATTACCTGTGTATACTTTAACCTTGAAATCTATCGGCTTTATTTATTTTCTGTGCTGTTATTTACACACACAAACTGCTGGATATAAGTAATGTAAATTCAATGATATGTAACATCAAAATGTTCTTCAGAAGCATCAAAAGTGACCTGGACAAACGCTAACAAAATTTTAAAAAGATAATAATCCACTGTAAACAGTAGCAAAATAATTGAATAGCATAAAACTAAAATCCTTACAGAACAAGAAAAGAAACTGGCAGCAGAATTAGGCTAAGTCAGCTTCACCCCATATTTTCCACCTGCTCTGCCCCATTTCTTGGTTGTGTTGTGTAGAGTAATCTCCTCACAAGATAAGAATCGTTTTTTATTAGTTATTCTGTAGAGTGCTATGAACATTGATATATCGGAAGCACAATGCATAATCCTGCCTTGAGAATAGCATGAAATTACTTGTTAAAAATTAATTTATGTCACAAGAAGTTGCATTGTACATGGAGCTGAGGATCTCAGAGTGTTCAGTCTTGAGGGACAAAACAATTCTGGTTTTTTTTAGAGAAAATTTGGCTCTTACTGGAAATTGAGTAATGTTTTGTAAACGTTATTTGATTAAAGAAGGCGTTGGTCAGTTGGATGCTAATGTTCCTTTGTGCCACAATCAGGAGAATGCTTTTCCCTGTTAACTGTTCCCTATAGACATCCATACTATGTGCAATTTGACGCTGTGGAAATAAACAAAAAGATGTTTGAATGTGCACTTTTAAAAAAAACAGTAGGGAACAGATCAGTGAGCAGTTTACTAGAAGTTTTCTTTGGTATCTTGAAGATGAATTTTGGTAGTTATCCTGGTTTTCAGATTAATTTGACTCAAGATCACTAAGAATTTGCCAGATGGGAAGCATTTTTAGTTCAGCTAATTTTTTTCTGCATCTTATATGTTGCAGTGTTATAATAAAAATCTTTTGCGGTCGAAGTAAGTTGTAGATCCATGAAGCTTTTGCCAAATAAAATCTAGCAGTGGTTTTGAATATCAAAGTATCCCAGATCCAATTTTGCTAAATATGTTATCTTGACTAAAGTACTTATAAGTATCTGCTGGAGGGGAAAGTGTACCTTTTGAAAAGACGAATCAATGGGGTGGAGAAAAAAGAATTCAAGACTTTGGGTCAATCAGGCCTATGTTTGTTTTTAGTTTTCTCTCTGCCTTAAGCATCCTTCCTTGTTTGAAAAACTCTTCCCCTTCTTGAGGGCCCTTGTTCATCTCTAGTCTGGCCAACTGTGAAAATCAGTTTTGAGCTGTTCTCCTGCCAACCTCAGCATTTCTTCAATATTCCCTGTCCAAAATTGGCCGACTGCTTTTGGCTGAGTAAATGTCCAGTGTTGCTTTTTCATTGCTGTACTGGAAATACAACTCTTTGCAGAACACTTTATTAAAAACAAACAGCCTTCCTCCTCTGAGAAACTATATGGGTATATCACAAAAGCCTAAAATTTCTTGGGTGTTTTCTTTACAGACTATAACACCTCTAAACAATGTTAAAATGGTGTCTTGCACATTAGGTTGGACCTGTGCTTTGAGTAATGCTGTAAAGTACCTTTAGTTAATTTAAGGGACACTCTTAACAATTGTTAAGTTTGTACGTAATGAGATGTTTTGGTTTGTTTGTTTTGGCAATTATCTTTTAAGTTATTTCTTTGTTTCAGTATTGTGCTTATTTTGTTGAAATATCTGAATAAGAAATCATTTTGTTATCTGAAATTACTGTTGGAAGAGTGAGTGCATTGTCTTTTGCTGTTGGTCTTTAAACAAGATACCTGGAATTGAAATCATACTACTGGGACATCACAATAAAAAATTACTATATGTTTACATTCTCTTCTAAAAGATAAATAAAACATACATGTAGAGCTGTGCCATTTGTTTTTATATTTGCATATCATTGAATTCACCTTTATAGGATACTGTAGTACTGCCTAGAGTACTAAGAAATGCAGTTTAATGGAACATTGGCAGGATTACGAGTAAACAACGTACTTAGAAATAAATGGGAGTTAGTGTGCTCAGATAACTTTGTGAAAGTGTTAAAAATATAAAACTCGGTGAGGATCATTCCATATTAATCATTGGGAAATCTGGGAAATCAATTCACCCTAGCAGGCCCCTTGTTCCCTAACAAGAAATATGTATTATAACGCCCCGATCTCTCAATGCCCCCCCCATCTCTTGGCTGAAGAGTTCTTAGCCCATCTACCAACTACCCCTCCTTGTTCCTCCTTTTTCCCTTTCCTGTCCTCCAAGCATTATCCTCAATTTTGCAGAATATAGAACGTGATTGAAGGCACTCAACTTTGAGGAAATTATTGCTGTTCTCAATTGAGCAAAGAGCTCCAACACTGATGTCTTAGCATTACCCAGCAAATCAGAACTTGCCTTCCTAACAACCATGGGTAGAATGTTCAAAGCACAAACATATTTTTCACCTGTTGTGTCATTATATAAAGGGATTGCATGGAAGTTGCATTTTGTAGTCTATTATTCATGCCTTTCAAAAGATACTAGAGTGCCATCCCAAAATATCAAATAAAAAGAGTCTGAAACACAAACAGCATTGGTTATGGGCAGGGTGATTGACCCTGCTTGATCCCATTGTAGCTGAAAGAGAGCATGGCTGGGGCTGATACAGATTCACATCCCACAGTAGGGCTTCTCCTTGTTTCAATGGCTTCATCACCATTGGAGGGAATGTGCTGCCAGCTCAGGAAGGTGAAATTTCTTTCACTTAATGGACAGCCACCCTTCGTTGCCAAGTGCTAAAACATGAACCAGGCAGAGGAAGGAATCAAGAGATGTGGCATCACAGACCAGGAAACCAAGGCAGACAGAGCTGTTCTGGAGCAGAATAAAATAGCTGAAATTGTCGATAATTCATCCACTGGGGTGGGCTGGGGGGTGCCCCCCCCAATTTGCAGTCACATTTTATCTCTTCCCTATCTGTAGGTTTATTTAGCATAATAAAAACACATTTCAAGAGGCATATGATTTGCCCTTTGTGTCTATTTATTCAGGGAAAGACTGTTCTTGCCAAATGTAAAGACACCTTTAAATATATGCTTCCCACAAACAAATTTCCTGGGTATGTTTGATGTTTTCCAGGATGCTTGTGGTAATCTTTCAATAATATAAAAACTAGCCAAAGACAAATTCCAAATTCACACTTGGCCAATAAAGAATTCTATCATCTATCCATCCATCCATCCATCCATCCATCCATCCATCCATCCATCCAAGTACTAGCAGGAAAAAATTTCAACAAATGATATGTTTTTATTGACAAAAGCTGTAATCCTAGGAGTGCTTACTTAGACATAAATTCAGTTGACCAAGAGATGATTGAGCTTATGCTTGCTGAAGCATATTAACCTGGCTGGACTGTGTCTTGAAAATGTCCTTATTAGGAAGGGATTTTGCAGGAAGGCTTCAACAATCAATTCCCATTTGCCCATTCTTTCATACTCACTGGGCACCGGTTAAGATTTTGGGAAAAGATGCTACATGTAGCAGATGAACAATCCTTGGATTTATTGTTTTGGGGTTTTTTTAGCATTTGCTTCTTTCCCAGTCTTTAACATTCTCACCCAAATCTCTAAAATACTCCTTTCCACATTCCCTCATTTTAGTTTCATCCCAGACAATTATATCACTTTTATTTTTTTATTTTTAATACCATTCACTCTGTTGGCAATGGTTTGCTTAATCTATTTCATCCATTTCCAAATCAATTCTTTTGTTTCCATCAAAATCACTCTACATTGTTTTTGATTCTTTTAATTTAATCATTTTTAATTTTCGTCTGTCTTCTGCAGCTTTTTCTTTCTATATATATTTCAAATAGCTGTCTCTCATCCTCATTTGTTTGCAGCAATCATGCTGTGAAATGTGCTTTTCCACAGCATTTTTATTATTTATTTATTTATTATTCAAATTTATATGCTTCTGGAATGCACGTGCTCAAGATGGCAGCACCTTACTGAGCTCCGTCACCAATGGGGGCGATCTTCTGGCCTTCTG
>JANHZT010005618.1:35278-48975 GCA_032468215.1 Stegonotus admiraltiensis
CGTCGTGCCCTGAAGACCTTTCTGTTTCATCAAGCAGGGCTAGCATAAATTGTTAAACTATCTAAATTCTGTGCGGACGATCTTAACAGAAGAGCCAACTGCTTTAATTTTAAGCTATTGTCATCTCACATTATATGTATATTATTTGTTTGTTCACCGCCCTGAGTCCTTCGGGAGAAGGGCGGCATAAAAATTTAATTAATTAATTAATTAATTAATTAATTAATTAAATAAATAAATAAATAAATAAATAAATAAATAAATATCTCTAGCCCTGCTTTTTGGAAGCCTGAGGCAGTCAGCCAGGCACATTGATTTGATAAATAGAAATAAAAGGCCAGAAAAAAACTGATAGTTCTAGATTACGTCAACCTTTGCCCAATTCATTCATCCATTCCTCTAGAAAACAAACTTTATCTTGCAAAGATAAAATAAAAACAAAATTCCACTATAAGTCTGCATTTCATAGACTAAAATAAAAAAGCACAACAATGTGATTTTAAGATCAGCAGAGACCCAAACATAATAGAGGGCAACTATTTAGATTTCATGGAAACAATACTGTATTAAGGAGAAAAGCCTTTGACCTTCCAGGGCAGCACTTGTGTTCTTGTATCATGACAGGGCCCTCTTTAACCCTGTCCCTGGGACACCAAATCCCCCTGCATATTCTTCCTCTGATCCATCAGGCTCTGTTCCAATGCTGTCTCTACCCATCAGGCTTTTTAACCTAAGAATTCTTCTCTGCAATCCTTGACACCATCCATTCATGATTAGAGAATTTAACACTGTTTTACTTATAATTTATTTAGTCCCCTTCTATTGATTTGGGGAGCTTTCTTCAAAGTAAGAGCTTTCTTTATCCCATTCTAATGGTATCCACATCACTAATAATGAAATAAGATAAATGGGAAGGGAAAAGAAAAACTCACCAATGCTGTTTCTGATATCTTCCTCATCGAGGCTATAGTTTGGTGTGACAGTAAGGCTAGGATTCACAGAGGCTGGAGAGGTCACAGTTTCGATCATGGTAGGCTCATGCTTCATCTGTATGTGGAAATCTGTTGTAGTCATGCTAATTATGGGCCCCCCCATAGTAGCTGTGTCCTGTTCTGCTGTAGTTGTGATTGTGGGGACCTGAGTGGCAATCTGAGACAGTGTCTTCAAGGTCCATGGGGTATTTTTATATGTTGCCCCAGTTACTGGAAATTCAGCTGTTGATGTGGTCTCTGGGACTTGTGTAGTAGAGACAACTGATGAGGTAGTGACAGGGGTTGACTCTAGAGGAAGCACCCTGCCCGTGGAAGACAGTGGTGCTTCTGTTGTTGTGCTAATGCTTGCAGACATTTCTTTTCCACTGGGTGCAGTGCTTGTAACATGCCCCTTCGGGAGTTGAATATCACCATGTAAAAGCAGATCTTCCATAGGTGGTGGTTTCCTTGAAGGAACATTTGACAGGTAGTTGTGTTGCAAAAGTTGGTCCTCAATCAGCAAATCTATAGTATCACCACTGGAAGACTCTTCTTCTGCTAAAACACAGATTTTTTAAGTATTACTTTTTAACAATTATACAGTTATAATTGATAATGAAATATGAAATATAAAATATTTTTAAAACTCTACATATGTTACATTAAAATCATTTTTTGTCTGGGGAAAAAATATGATGTTAAAGACTTTTGCTAGTAAATTCTCCCATTGCAACAATGAGCACATTCTACAAACCAGGGTTGGCTACACAGGAGATTCAGTTCTGAAACTCCTCCACATATTTTTGTGGCATCTGAAGGTAAACCTTCCCAGATATCTTAATACACAAAATTTTCCTATCAAAAGAAGATATTTCCTGTAATTAGGGCACAAGCAGGAAATAATCAAAATTTTATTTTGTGCTCCAAAATAAATCGGCAGCTAGTGTCTTGCTTTCAGTAGGATGTTGTATTAAGTCTTTCCATGCACCAGCCTGGTTGTTACATTAAGCAATAATTAAGCTTCTGGACTAGATACATAGGTTGTCACACACAGAGCACATTAATTTTTCCTCAAGATAGAATACAATTGGTATATCAGCCAAAACCAATAAAAAGTTCTCCTCATGATCACTTCAATCCAGAAACCAGAGAGAGATCCAGATCCAGATGTAACCCAGATTTTGAATCTGCTCATTTTGGGAGAATATAACTCCATCCAGAAAGAGAAGATCTATTTATTCCCTGGAATTAAGACACTTTATAATGAGATGACTATTTTACTGAATTTGGTTTGATTTATTAGTCCTAATTTACCAGCTACAGTCAGGACTCAGGAGCTTTAATACCTGGAAATATTACAGAGAAATAGATCTCTGTCTCTGTCCTCCTCAAATCCATTCACAACTCTTAAGGGCAAGACACCCTGTCACCATCTTAGGGGGAAAAAACAGTTAAACTGAAGATTTAACTGGACTTAAACTCTCCCTGAGGGATAAGAATGGATGTATTGCAAAATCATTCTTTCCCAAACTTTCCAGGCATTGCCAGTCTCCAAGCAAAAGTCATCCATCAGTTTGATCTGTAGCTCATTCTGAAACTAATTTCAAATGGAAAGAGATCTTTGTTTTCTGCAGGACTTCTGGAGAAACTACCAACATCACGATCTCCTTTTTCAAGCATGAAAGGTTAAAAACTGGTCTGTAATTGCCCATCTTTGAAACATCCCATACAAATTTCATAAGACAGGTGTTGTAACTGTCACTTTTATACAAAGAGGCATTTTACCCGCTCCCTCAGAGAGGTGTTTGTAATACTAATTAAATCAAGACTGAAGGAATGAACATATGTGAGCTAGTAAAAGCAAATGTCATCTTTTGGATCAGTTGCTTGGCAGAGAAGAGGAAGTAAAGAAGCAGGATCCAGCTTTCCTTCTTCAACAGCTGATTGGCAGCCTTCCAGCTTTGTTTAGTAGACAAACACATGTCCACTAAATACAGCTGGGGAATTATTGCATAGATAATTGATTGCAAAATCTGCTTCAGGATATATTTTAAAACCTGCAACTGAGTTGGGTCATGTTTGAGTATGTGCTTAATTATCTGAATTCTGAATTGCATTTAAAATGCACAAGTAGATAAAGCCAAAATAGGATCTGGGGATCTTATAGGGAAGCCACATAATCCAACTCCCAGTTATGAAGCAGAAACACCTGCTTGCTCCAAGTTGTATGCAGTCTAGTCCACAGAGTGACAGTGACAGAGAGCAGATACTCTGAAAAAAGGACTTTGTAGCATAGAAAGCACCATATGTTCAACAGCAAATGATTCACATCAGGGAAGGAAGATAAACACTCATGCACACCATACATTCTCTCACCCTCTAACTTGGATAATTGACCAAATGGAAAGGTTAATCTCTAAATCCCAGGCTCTAAATTGCCTCATGTGATGGAAGTCCTAGCAGCACAATTCATACCATATAATACTGCATCCAGAATTGAATAAGTCTGAGATCACAACCTAGGAAGTGAAGGCAGTGATTGATTTCAAAAGTCCACACTGAGACTCATTTACATGTGTTCATTTCTTCAGTAAAACTGTTTCTAAGAATATCATTTTCAAGCCATATGGTATTTTCAGGCCCATTCCTTGGCTCATACACACAAACTTTTCTTATCAGTCTTGAACACTTTTGTGTTCCTATCAAAACATTTTAAATATTATATTTTTTTAAAAATGTATCAGTGATATCAAGTTAAAATAATTTAAGAATTAGTAAAAACCGCCTAACAGAATTTTATTAAAGTACAGTTTCCAAAATTATAACAATTATGAATTTTTTAAAAAAACGAACTCACGTTCTTCAAGGTCATTTTCTGTTTCAGCATCTTTGGCCTTATAGTAGGTGATTTCTCGGACAACGTTCTGCTGGGTGGGAGGCCTGCTCCTCACGTGAAGTTTTCTTGGTGAAACTGCCTTTGGATTCATTGCCCCTGTAGCTGGGAGGGCATAATGCAACGACTCAGCAGAGTTTATATGCCGAGAAGCCTTTTCATCATGTAGGAAAACATCTCCATATTTTTCCTTTAAGAAACCAAAATTGTTAAACTATAACTTTATTAAACTTAGCTGAGGGGACACATCCATGAATTGGAAAACCTCCAAAAGCCCTTCCCATCCATTATCCTCTTTCAGCAGCAACCCAAATTGCCTAAAAGCCATCAGGAATAGGTTTAATCTAACTTCTCTTTGGAAGGAACATGAAGACAGCCTGTTTGGCATTTCCACCAAGCAAATTTTCTAATGGTTTGACATACTGGGATTTCTGAAGCAACTTATGACCATATTAAAAAGGATGCTTTTAGATATCTGTCAATACCAATTAGTCCTAGAAATATAGTAAGGCAAGTGGTATTACACCAAAGTAAAAAGTCTAGTATTATTCACCAGCTGCAGTTTCTCAGAACTCTTTAACAACATTGTTGCAGTAATCCAGTCGAACTATTCCTGAGGCTACATTCTCCTGCACTTTCCTCTGTATGCATTTAATGAGAAAAGTATTTCAAACACATTTTAGATTACTGTGCATCATATATGTCAGGGAAATCAGAGCTGTACCAACGGATTAATGTGAATGATTTATTTCTCTTTTCTCTAGAAATCAGTAAAGACGTAGACATTGATTAGATAAGGTTAAATAAAATGAAATCCAACTAAAGCAAGAATGGGGTACAATTTGTTGCTGATCCTTCTCACTTGCCAGTTGCAGATTGCTTTAACAACCACATGGCATCAGTATTAGAAATTTCTTTTATCAGTTTAAGATGGTGCACACATTTTATTCTCCTCCTGGGCAAAAGCAGCTTGTCAATGTCATACATGTCCTAAAATATTAAGGTTTGTTGGTATCCTCTTTTCAACATAATTTTTTTAGGTTTGCCTTTTCTGTATTTTAAATTTTCTATTTGTGTTTCATAGGTCTGGAATCATAAATAAGTCAGAGGGTTTGGGGACTAAATGGCTGTGGTCTAATTTTCTGATAATCTGACAGTATCTGTGGCCAACATCTTCAAAAGCTAAGTGACCTGCTGGGTATTAGACTTCTGCTGTTTGATCTTTCATCCAAACTACTGTCTCATTGGATTATTTCATGAGAATCAGAGAAAGGTATTCTAGACTGATTCTTTAACTAGGTGATTTTTCGAATTCCCTTTTGTAAAGTAATCTGAAAGGAAACTGATTCTTGATTAGCCTGATTTTGAGACAAACTATAGCTATGTGTTTCTCTGGGTGAGGCTGCTGCAAATTCCCTTTGTTGGTGGTTAATTAAAGATTGTTTGTATTGGTACAGTGTAAACTATAAAGCCACAATCCAGACTTGGTTGATTGACCATTAGACTCTCTTTCTTCTTGTTAAAATTGTTAGAATATTTGTGAATCTCAATGGCTTCTCCATGAAACCATATATAAGCATTGTGGTTACTAGTACCTGTGTATGGCTTTAAACTGGATTTTATGTCCTTATGTAGCAGTGCACATCCTGATTTGTCAAGCTCTTCTAATCAGCAATCTTTTCATGTTATTTTAATTGGGTATTATTAATACCACATTTTGTGGATCCAAGATAAACCTGGCAAAAATTGCAGGGGATAAAATAAACTAATGACGGGAATGGACTGCTACTTTCCTGAGCTGATTGAAATAATTTTTGGACTTTTTTGTTGGTTTGTAAGTGGTTATTTAAAAAATTATGCTTTTCAATAATTTACCAGTTTGATCTGTAACTTTCTCAGAGTAAGGAAAAAAGACATTTCCCAGTAGGAGTGAGCTGTCCTTAGATGTATATTCAATGTTATTTTTATTGCCGGAGCACATGGCTTGCCTGATTCCCCTGGAAGAATATCTGTAAGCATTAGCAAGATGGCTCAACTCATCTGATAAATCTGCCAGCTCACGGATACATCTGGCAGAGGCACCAACATTTTTTACTATGCTTGTCTTTTGGCAGGACTGATGGTTAGAATTTTTATGCAGATAGAAATGTGTTTTCATTGTCTTTTGAAATACCTTTATTTAAAAGTAAATGCCTTACTTTTTCTTGACTGGTCAAAACGTTCAAAAATACAAGTTGGCTATATTGTCCAATCTCCATAGTAAACTGAATGTTAGAGGGGATATTAGATGGTCTAGAAATTCATTGTGTTCTTTCTCACTCTAACTCTAAATCACAAAGGTATCATCCACCTACAGAAACCCAAAGGGTGGGTTCAAAAGCGCAAAATCCAGTTACTCATTGCTTAAATTTCTCCCTTTTAAAAAATTGCCCGTAATTGGACTAAGTGGGCTCCTCACAGAACTGTAGATTTTAAAATGAGGGCAACAGAATTCTGACTATATTTGTAAGGGATATTTCTAATGTTCAGAGGGGATGGAATAGAAATCTGATTGAATTGTGTGCCTTACCTCTGTAAGTGTGTAAACTGCTGCAGCATCCCTCTGCAATGAACTCTGGCTGTCAGCAAGGTTGTTGGAAGAATTAATTGTGCTATCAATATCCACCTCCTGAAAACTTTCTTCTGCATTCTGTCTCTTCTGTTTATTGTCTTTGGTGAGGTTTCTAGATGTTTTCTAGAATATGTTTCAAAATGAGAAAGTAAACATCATTTATACCTGGAATACATTCAATACTTTATAATTCGTGTTGGGCAAGGAGGCAATGTAATACCAAAGATCCTCTCATTTCTGAGTTTTCCTTCTGCCTTCAATGGTTAGTTGCCTTGAATTTCCAGAAACAGGGGGAAAGAGCCCACTTCAGTCAATAGCCAGAAAAAGGAGGCATACAATCACTTTCCCTTTAGTGTTTTAAAAATACACAAAGGTGTTAAATTTAGGGAAGCTGGTTGAGTATCACTGAAATGAAGCAGGACCAGTTCGGTTCCATTCAACAACACCTGCTAGTATATTATCTTCCTTCTGCTCAAACTCTAACAACAGCAATTCAATACAATATACGCTTAGACTTGCCCCAGTCTGGCAGTAAATGGCACATAATCATCTATTATTTCCAAGAGGACTCAAGCTCTATTTCTAAAAGGACACCAGATCTATCAACAGTTCCTTTAATTCTTGCCATGGGTCAAACAATGCAATGCCAGAATGTGGCATAGCATTCCTGACAATTGAAGCATCCCTGCATGCTGTTGCTTCCTAAATTCAGCATGCAATAACTGCCTAAAATCTTTCAACACATGTTCTCACTATGTCTTGGGGACTAGGAAGCCAAGCTAATTAACTATTGGCACATCTCCTGCTACAAAGGAAACACAGCACAAACAACTTTGCAGCACTTCCCCTGGAGCTGCAGGGTAGGTGGTAATTTCCTATTGGCAGGATCTCCCACGTTAACTCCTTCTGGGATTTCCCATGGCCCATCTCTAGTGGCCAACTGGAGTTCTTACATTTGGACAGGCTGGGGGGTGATTGTCATTTTTGCCCCCTCCCCTTGGCCAGTTGGCTGGCAACATGGGATGGTGGAATTCAGCCATGGGTTCATTTACCCAACATTAAAAAAAGTCCTGTTAAGTTTGCTACTAAAAGGCGTAAACCCAATGACTATGTGGAATTACCTGAAGGCTCAAACACACCCCATTTAACTGTATACAACTAAATGTCTACCCCTTCTACTACATACTTTAACTGCAAAAACTTGATTGTGGCCTTAAATTAATCAAGGACCCTTGTGGCATTTTAACGAACCACAGAAAAATTTTATCATGAAAGACAGTTTGTGTGTTTTCTATTTTGTCACGTGGGGATGGATATACTATAGTCGATGGGATGAAATGGCTTCTCTGAAAAGCTGCAGTTCCAATTCTAATGGAAGGCAGCAGCACAATTACTTTTAGATGTGGGGGGAAAATTCAGACAATCCACATCAGCCATCCTACTGTCAAAAATTAACTCTTAAGAGAAGGGGGGGGGCACATCTGAGAAGTGATTCTCTCCTTGAAATCTGGCCTGTTCTTTAAACTCCAAGCTCTTCAGGGGACACTAGTATATATCTTCAACTCCAGCTGCAGTGTAAGACAGGAATACTGGTCTTCCTTATTGTAACAACTAAACTATGAAACAATCTATCTTATGTTGTTGCTGTGATTTGTAAAAAATAAACATATACAAGCCACTTTCTTTTGAAGAGGAAAACAGTGCCCAAGGAGACTCACCTTAAATTCTGCTCCCAACCCAGACAGGACTCCAAAAACTGTTTTCTTTTGGAAGTCATCCTGTCTCTGGCTCCTTTTAGCCCAAAAAGTGCAATTTGCAGTAAGCACCACTTTTAGGAACAAAAATGTCACGCTTACAATAATATTTAAATTATGTAAAATTTACATTTAGTTTACTATTAACAGTTTATAGAATCATAAGGCTGGAAGGGATCTTGGAGGTCTTCTAGACCAACCCCCTGCCCAGTGCAGGACATCTTATTGTATTCTGGACAAATAGCTGTTCAAACCTTTTTGAAGGCTTCCTGTGATGGACCATTCACTATTCTGGGTGTGTTGCTGCAATTCAGCATGTTGTTCCTATGCTAAAGCTCCAGGTTACAATTCAATTTTATGAGGCTATGAGCTTACAAAAGCTGCCCATAAAGTTGGAACTGAGAGTCAGACTGTGGGTCTACCTAATTCATCTCCTATTCTTGCCATTCATTTTTATAGGCAAGGAGTCTTGCCTGTAGCTAACAGCAAGAGCAAATACAAGTATGACAGTTAAAACAATAAAATATCAAACTTCAAATTAAAAATCAACAATTATCAGTGGCACGAAAATTGGCAAAATATTTTTAAGCAGTGAAAGGCAGCGTAATAGCTCCAAGGCTGGACTTAAACAGGATTCTATTCAAATAGGACTCAAAAGCCATCCACACGGGGACCAGATAAACATAGTTAGGGAGAGAACATCACAGTCAGCTATTCTTCAGACTTACTCAGCACAGAAATTAGCTAAAAAGCCATAAGTGCTTCCCTGGAAGATCATAATAACTAGGCAGGCTCATATGGAAGCCAGCAATTTTCCAGTGGCTTTGGGCCTTAAGGGGCATAAACACTTTGAATTAAACTGAGAAATAGAATGCATGTCAGTGTAGTTATTTTAATAATGGAGTAACATGATTCTCAAAGACATTTCCAGTTAACAATCTGGCTGCTACATTCTGCACCAATTATAAATTTCCAGATACTTTTCAAAACAAATTGTGTACAGTGCACATTACAATAACCCAGGTGTATGTTAAATATGAGTCACTGTGATCAGATGAAACATCTATGGAAAAACACATATGCTCCCATCTAAATTGGGCACAGGTATTTCCAACCTTAGCATCTCTGAATACTACAGCATTGCCAATCTGGTGCCCTCTAGATAAATGAACCATTACCTCTGACCGTGAATTGTGAGAATTGGTCCAACACATCTGGTGGATACCAGACTGGGGAAGGCTGGCAAAAAAGTTCAAGGCCAATTTCCACCATAAGATTGGATTGAGATTCCATTATGCTCACATCTTAACTTATATCCATATATTTTCTGCAGCCAATTGCTGCGCAATGTGTCCAAAATTCAATTCAACCAGATGATTCAAATCGTCAAAAGATGCCAAATATTAAAAGGCTACCTAGTTCTCATAGTAGGTCCAAATAAAGCTATAATTAAAGACAAAATAAATTAAAAGGCAGGTGTGCGCATACCCAGCATGGAAAAAAATCGTGCATTTTCTTATGTCCTCCTATCCATCCATGACTGAACCACTGACAAGTAGCAGTCAATCATTTCCCACCCATTTTCATTATGAAAGAAGACATATAGTAAAGCTCACATAACATATACATACCTGGTCACTTTTTTTTGTAAAAGGCAAATCCTCTCAAAGAGGAAAAATAAGCCCAAACTGCCCTCTTTAAAATGCAGTCTTGTCACCATCCAACTGCCCTGCAGACCTCTAGTGCTTCTTTTTTTTTTTAGATTCTCACTCCAAGGTATGAGAAGATGCAAAATTAGAATTAGATGTCAAATTTGAAATTGTTTCCCATTATTAAGCCTGTTATTAACGGTATGGTTTTTACTTAGTGAAAAAATAGTTGTTTCATATGTATTAAGTTGTCAGATATGCTTTTAATAACCAGCAAAACTTCACCTGCTGAATTATTTCCAGAGACTCTGGTATTTAAAAAAACCCAGCAGTTTACAGAGATCTCACCTGTTTAAATTCTCATACTGAAGAACTTTTAAATGGTCAACCTTGACTTGATCACAATCCATATTTTGGCTATGAAATAGAGTGATTTAGCTTTCAGTAGTTTCTATTACTAATAGCTTTGATTCTCAACATGTTAACCTCCATAATTCTCCAACTCAGCATAAACTTACATATAGTATATCTTTTTTTTCAGTCCACAATGTACATAATAAATCAGAGGAAGTTTTTTCTGGAATGGGGCTGTAAACTTGTTTGATTTCTGTATATCAGCAGTAAAGAGAGGGTTAAGATCAGTGGTGAAATCCAAATTTTTTTACTACCGGTTCTGTGGGCATGGTGTGGCTTGGTAGGTGTGGCTTGGTGGGCGTGGCAGGGGAAGGATACTGCAAGATCTCCATTCTCACTCCTCTCCAGGGGAAGGATACTGCAAAATCTCCATTCCCACCCCACTCTGGGGCCAGCCAGAGGTGGTATTTGCTCGTTCTCCAAACTACTCAAAATTTCCGCTACTGGTTCTCCAAACTGCTCAAAATTTCCGCTACCCATTCTCCAGAACCTATCAGAACCTGCTGGATTTCACCTATGGTTAAGATAATCCCCAAAGGAGATGGAATTCATCTTACCTCTTCCAGTTTCTCCACACGACCCACAAGTTTCGTTGTAACAGAATGCAGTTTTAGCAAGTCTAAACCATAGAAAGCATTTTCTAGCATCTCAATGACAGCTGCAAGCTGTAAAACAGATAGTAATGGTGTGATGATGTAACAGTTATATACTTTAGATTTGCTTTCCATTAATTAGCACACTTTGCATACAGTTTTGATGAAAGCAGTAAATGTAATAGCTCAAGTATGACAGTCACAGGACAAGTAATCATAACTTAATCTAACCCATTGCAGTGGATCTGTGGATCTAAGCAACTGGTACACTAAACACCAGTAAAGAGACAATATTATTTATTTCAATGTATTTAAGAGTAATATGATCCATAACATAAAAATCACATTTCTTGCTTTTCACATAGAATATTTCTATCCATTATCTATCACAGCACCACTCTGCTGCTACTGCTTCACTGCCACAGCCAGTCATGGTCACACGATCGTCCTTTCCAAAACTCCCTGCCAATTTTCCATAAGCAAACTCTTTGCTTGTGGAAGATGACAGGGAGCATTGGCAATGGGGAAGGGTTGCAAATTGCTTAGGTAAGTCTTCTCCACCCATGCAACTTCCTCAGCCCTTCTTCACTTGCACTGTGCCAGCTACTCATGCTTCCCAGCGCACCCTGCCTGATCTATGCTCTCGCATACTCCTTTCCTGACCATATTGCAACCCTGAATGCCTTCCCTAACCCACATGGCACCTTTTGCACATCCACACACACCCTTCTTAACCCACACTGCAACCCCATGTGCCTTCCCTGACCTGTGTGGGACCCTTCACACATCTCCGCGCGCCCTCCCTAACCTGCACAGCATCTCTTGCACATTCCCGCATAAACTTTCCAACCTGCATTGCACCTCTGCAAACCCTTCCCAACCCACACAGCACCTCCGCATACATGGTTTTATACACTTATAAAAATAGAGAGGAGTACGTTTCTATGTTTTTCTTTTTTTAAAATAAATACTTGATCTACTTGATCACCCTATGTGAGAGAGAGACCAGATCAAGAAACTGACTCCATAGGAAAACTAGAACTATAAATTATTGACATATATAGAATCTTGCAAATCTGAAAGGTAAAGTATTTTACCTTTCCTCCCTTTTATAACCTTCTGAGTCAAAGAGGAGCCAGTCCGAGCTCCTTCCTAGTATTAACTCCTCTGCCAGGGTTCAACAAATTTATTTATTTTTATTTATTTATTTTATTGGATTTTTATACCACCCTTCTCCTGCGGGACTCAGGGCGGTGAACAGCCAAAAATAAAAATATTACATACAAAATGGTTCTGCCCTTGTTGTTTCTATGATGGTTTCTGAATAACTCCTTCAGGGCCATTTCCATGGCTCTCTCCTTCTATCTCACATTTCTGATCTGGTAGAGCATATATGCATCTTGTTTTAATTTAATTAGTTTTGATTAATCTAGTTTATTCTAAAATTCTTGGGTTTGTACATAATTCATACATTAATTTTCTAGTCTTATAATTGATTGATCTCTTTTCAGTGCAGATATGATCCAGCTATGACAATTTAAAATTTCAAAATCAGAAAATATTGCACAGTAACTTTTCTTGTGTTCCAACAATATTTGGAGTACAATAAGAGGCTCTTTTATGCACATGCAGTTTACACAACAGCTGGAAAACATTATATTAAAAGAAGAACAAGCTCTTCTTTGCCACCTCCACCAATTTCTTCTTTAAGCTAGACAAATTAATAATAATAAAGATATTAAATGACATCGAGAAGCGTTGATGATAAATTGCTTTGAACTGGATTTGGCAGAAGCACATCCTGAATGGCCTAGTTATGAGAGTCCTCAGCTTGAGTTCTAGAGCCAAGGATGTTTGCATAACCCTCTTTAAGGAGTCTTTTGAATTGGCCCATGAAAATTAAAGGAGGCAATCTGAAAATTACAGCTGAACAAAAAAAAAGTTGCCAGCTTTTGTGGCCTATGTAATATTGCACCTGAAACAGCTGCTTTGGTTGCCTTTTCATTTCTAGCCATGATTGAATGTGCCAGATTCAAAGCTCTATAAACAACTTGGGAACCAGGATTTGAAGGGAGATACCTGCCCAAACTGGTAGAATAGAGAAACCCTTGTCATCATTCCACCATCAGAGGAAGCATATGTGTGAATTACGCTGTGTAAAGAAATTACAGACCCATCACCTTATTCTTAACAATACACAAACCTCACCTTTCAATGACCTAGACTGCTCACTACTGGAAAGGCAAGAAGCAGTGGGACAAGTACAGTCAATAAAGGGATAATGGCAGGGAGAAGTGAAGTGGTATATTTAAGGAGCGCAAAGTAGTTCAGGAAAAGCTCATAGCAATATGGCAGAGTACCTGCTCCACATGCACACAGAGGCTTCAGATTCAGTCATTGCTGAATCTTGACCAGAAAAAGCCTCTCCCTGGGACTTGAGCAGTGGATAAAATTGGTAGGATCAGCAAAAGGTAGGTGAAAAAACAGAAACGCAGTGCTTATGAGAAGGAAAGGTTGGAAGGCAGATTTTTAAAAAAATTCTGAAAGAAAAGTCACTGTGAACCTTTTTGGTCTATCTCCTAATTCTGAATTCAAAACACATGTTCTGTGCACAGAATGATAATACTACTACTTCCACACACACAAACCACCACTTTTCATGCTTTATTACATTGCCAGGGGAAGACAAACCACTATTATAAGAGCCTTGGTGGTACAGTGGCTAAAGTACTGTTTTAAGTAGCTCCAGCTGCCTGCAATTACTGCGAGTTCAATTCTCACCAGGCTCAAGGTTGACTCAGTCTTCCATCCT